>JAXQQM020058027.1:0-108602 GCA_034641835.2 Pinus albicaulis | reverse complement strand
ACCTCAATTCAACCCTTCCCATTACCATCCACACAAACACCCCAAAAATTCATTCCCACTCCATTACCTCCACAACCATTTCATATCCCCAACAATAAAACACCTCAATCAACTTACAATTTTGAGGTATTGCAAAATGATTCACCAGCTATCATTGAAGAACAACAACCAGAAGAAGAAGACTCAGATAGGGTCCAAGAATCATGGATGTCTGTTGATAAAGAAGTTATTGGAACCAGAGATTGAGAAGTCTCATGCATGTCTATCACCAGATTCTATGAATGAAGATCACATCTCCGAAGACTTGCATTTCATGATAGAGGAAAGACAAGGAAGACAAGATTACATTGAATCTTGGTTCAAGTCAGTCATTGGATCCCAATGCTCAATTATTCAATATCTTCTGACATCATCTAAATCAAGACAGTTGGCATCTCATATACAGGTACATATCGAAGAGTATCTTTCAAACCTGCATATGAGTTTATCTATCATCTTGTTACAGACATGGTTCCATTGGAAGTATTCATATACTTGAACAAGATTTTCTTTTTCAAGTAGAGTAGGACATAAAAAAAAGAAAAAAGAAGAAGAGAAAAATAAGTCCTATTGTGAAAACCAGCTTGCTGGCGCAATTGGACATGAGCTTTGCTTGAAAAACAGGCAACTGGTGAGAAAAGTTCACAATAAGTTCTGCAATTTCATGATGGTTTCAATCTTTCATGGTTCTTCAAATCATTTTTGGTTCTATGCTCGAGTTGGATGATGTGGAATTCCTTAAGGTCCACCTTCCAACAGATCTTGTCCCATCGACCTCAACACTTTATCTAGGATCAAGATTAGAGATTATTTGTAGTGCCTTGGAGCTTGCATTCATCAATGGCAAGCCTCCTCGTTGATAACAATGGGAATACAACAATGTCTCTTGTTTTTCAAATCTTGCATGCGACTTGACTTCGACACATTCATTCGTCCCTGTCAAGATGCACTTAGGTACCTTGACACTCATTTACATTATCGGTGAGTTGTCTCGCATTGGTTAACGATTTTCATTATTGATCGGTAATCCAATGATTTCTTCCCATGCTCGACTTCGACACATTTATTCGCATGGTAAGAATTGTACCATGAATGTTGGCTTTGATGAAAACTAATGGTTTTATGGAATCAACAACAACTTGCAGCAGTACATTTTATTATTTTCTTGTAGCAGCATGTTCATATTTTTTTCAATTCAATAATAGCTGCGGAAAGTGGTAGTTTCTGCAGCTATTGCTGTAGCAGCCTGTTTTTGTTTTTTGCAACTTTTTCCAGAGGCAGTTTTGGCACAAATATTGCAAGAGATTGGAGCAGAAATAAAAAATTCTGAGCTTCTAGATTTTCTCAAAATATGATAAATTGAGTAAGACGCAGACATAATTTGGAAAAAAAAGCAATTTTTAAGGGCATTTCAGATGGGTTTTTATGGCAGATTTTCATTTTTCAGCATTATGGATAGATTAGGACAGATTTCAGTATTTTTGCACAGCAGTGCCTTTTCTTCATCAAAATGAAATTTTGAAAGCATGTGGCAGTATAGAAGGTAAAAATACACAGTTTCCCTTTTGAATCACTCAATTCCGCCTTAAAATGAGTTCGTGGCATACTTTTTTGTTGCAACATTGGGCAGAATGAAAGGTGAAACAGGGTAGAAATTGATTTTATCATAACTTTCAAACCGTGCATCCATTGGTCCTGAAATTTTTATGGTAAATGTATTGAGGTAGGGTGAATAAACAAAGAAAATTTCAGAAAATTTCAGTGTGTAGTTTTCAATAATTTGGCCACTTTCACCTACAGCCATTTCTCATTTTTCGGGAGATCCGTACAACCAATGGCAGAGATTTTTCGTCGGAAGATGCATAATAATATTGGTAACAACCTCAGAAAATTTCAGGGAAGACTGATGTACCATTTGAGAGAAATTTCAAAATTCATTTCATTTTACAATTCCACTCCATCCCACTCCACTTTCACTCCATCTCACTCCACTTTCACTCCATCTCACGCCATTTTCATTTCATTTCAGAAGTCCTATTCCAATTTCACTCCATTACATTTCACATCCATCTTCCATAGTCATAATTCATTTCTTTTTACAGATTGCATGTTGCAGCCACATCTTATTCAGTAGTTCTGACACAATTGTAAAACCTACAAAGAGATGATGATTACAGGAAATTGAAGGATTCTGTTTTGAAGACCAATATGCTAAAAGAGGACCAAAGGAACAACATCAAGCACAACAATTAACAAGGTCAAAAATTCTGAGGTAAATTGTGAAAATTATTTTAATAGCAAAAAGTTAAAACATGAAATAGATGCAATGTGTATAATCATATGTTTCCTAAAACAACCTATCATTCAAATCAATTAACATATCTTGGCCATATCCCTTATCCAACATTCCAACCTACTATTCCACATCTCCTTAAGATTGTATCATTCACTGATTTCACCACAAGTTCATCATAAATTCTCCATCAGATCCATAGCCACTTCATTTTCCCTTATAGCTTAACTACCTCCATCCATTCACCTCCATTACACTTTGCAGTCAATCCATCTCTAAGTGCAGAAAGGTAATTCTGAGGGTGAAGCATCATTCTTCAACTAATCCATCTTCAGACACAGAGATACAGTTTCAAAATAAAGCATTAGACTCTGTAGTCAATCTAGCTTCAAGCATAGAAAAGTAATTCTGAAAGGAAGATAATCTGCACAAAGGAGGAATGTGGCTAATTGTCAGGATAGAACCAGTTGGAGTCAAGTATTTGGAAGGATATCCACAAGTCAAGGAGCTACTAAAACAAGCAGGGAGGTTAAATTTTATAGAGAAATTTGATGGCTTCCATAAGGAGATTACAAAATATTTTGCCAAATATTTTGATGGAGCAGAAGAAGAAAAACTGACATGGTTATTGAAAATAAACTTGACACTCCACTACAGGAGGAAGATGAAGAACCAATTTCTAAAAAGTTAACAGAGACTAGAAAATAGATTAGAGCCAAAAGAAGTAGAAAGATAAGGTTGGATGTTCTAACAGAGGTTTCAGAGCACATGGAATACGTTTTGATGAAATTGCATGAGGACATGCAATATTCTTGCAGTGGGGGTATGTTGAGCCCTAGAATTGCCTTCTGTTTTACAAACCTTCACTTCATTTCATCATTCTTTTATCACTTCATAAGCCTAAAATCAATTAAGAATGATTAGGATTGCTTAAAGGTTACATGCAATTGATTAACATATTGTATTTTCATGGTTTTTGTTGTTTTAATAATTTTGTGCAAAATAGCTATAGAATACAGACATTCCGTAGCTGATCACGCGTTCCACAGCTATTTTAGTGTTTGAATGGGTTACAGGTGTCGTCTGAAAGAAAAAAGAATATGGGTGAATTCCAGACTTCATCCACATCATTCTTTGCTCCCTACAAAGTCTGAGCACAATTCTACAGGTGGTTATGCACATGGGAAACCAAAACCAAGAGGTAGACTTCTACCGGGACAAGGACTCTACAACTGTCTGTAGCAAAGTACGAGACCTTCAATAAGAGTTTTAATTCAATTATAAGTGGGAAAGACACTAATCCCTATTTTTCTCAAGGGTAGTTATGTAATTTCATTATAAGTATGACTCGAGAGACCGAGAAACAACTAGTTAGATTTTGTTTTGTTACCTAGATCTTTGAAGACCGTAAATACTCTGTTTTGAAGAATTTCTCCTTTAATGAAAGAAGCATCATTTTATTGGATGAGCTGAGTCAATATTGAGTAGATTTGCGTGCTGATCCGGTGGTAGAGGGCCCCTACTGCCCATGAAGCGTTATGCATTTGGTTTAGATAAGTAGCTGTAGCCTTGTTTCATTCTCAATTTAAATAGTTTTCTGAACTTTACATTTTATGCTCATTTACATCCAGTATTACAGCTTGTCTTGTTCTTACAAATTGTTCCAAAATATTATTAACACTGAATGAGGCATAGATGTGGTGTTTTAGAGCTTAGTTGTGTTTCTTTTGAATTTTATGTTTTATGCTCAGTTGCATTGAATGATACAGCCAGACTTGTTTTTACAAACTATTCCAAAATATCACTCATCTTGAACGAGACAGGGCTGTAGTATTTCACAGAATTAATTGCATTTTAGTTCAGTTGAAATACTCCAGAGGTAGATGTCATTCTAGTTTAATTCTGTCACTATATTTCAAGCTCGATAATGGTACTCTAGTTCATTCTTAGTTCACTGTATTTCAAGTTAGATTAATGGCATTCTAGTTTAGTTGTGGTCACTGTATTTCAAGTTTGGTCAATTTCATCCTAGTTTAGTGTTATCCATTGTATTTTAAAGTTGTGTTAGCTGCCACATTATTCTTCACGGTCTTCATTATTTACAAACTACTCCTGTTCTGAATTACTATTAATGCATCATTATATGGACAGGGATTAGTGATATCAGTTTAAGACCCTGATTATTCTGCAATCTTTTGCAATTTCACAAATAGGCCTTTTCCCGAAAACTATTCTAAAAAGAATCTATAGCTTTTGAGTGAGGTCTAGTGGTGATAAATTGAGTTGCAGAATGGATTAATATCAGAATTAGAAGTTAATTTAGAGTAGAAATCTTATTGTGCTACAAATATTCTTTTCCAATTATGTTCCAATAAACCTCTAACCATGAATGAGATGTTGTAACATTGTAAGTTGATTGTTGACTTAAGAGAACCTCAATTGCACTAAAAACTTGTCCTTTTCTCAAAGCTATTCCAGCATATTTCTAAATGAATGAATTGGATGAGTTCATGATATGGGTTATTGAGTTCATGTTGTGATTTGTTTCCTTGCTATGAGTCATTATCAAGCTTTGCATTTTCTGTTCTTTAGTGCACACATAGTTTAGAATAGTTTCACTCTGTTTTAGTGTAAACTTCCCTTTATTAACACTTACTTCTTTTCCTTTTTAAAACATAAAACCATAAAACCAAAAACATCATAAAAACACTAAACACAACGTAGTGAGAGACAGTTACCTAGGCATATATAGTGCACCACACTTCAGCAGTTTACTAGCCCTGGTTGACAATTCATGTTATCAATTTAGGAACACTAAGTTGAGCACAACAGAAATTATCCAAAAAACTATCAAGCTTACGTTCCAAATTATAAACCTGGTTATGCTCCATAAAAACCTTAAGTGGGAGCTCCATATCCTGGAGTAAAAACGGTGTGGAATCCATCATTGAATCAATAAAATTTGCAACCTAACGTGAAAGTACCTTATAATCATCCTGGTCAGCCAATTTCTTACAATCAAATCCAGAAACCTATCCAACCTACGCTTCAAGTTATACCTTAGGTATCTGCACCTAGTAGTGTTCAGCAACACCTAGAACTCCACCTCAAACTGCTACACCAACTTCTGTTCAACAACCTATCACACCTATCCTTGGAATTTCTACAACCCTTATTTATACGGTCCCTCAAGTATCACAATCGATCCCTCAGGTCACTGCACATCAACCTGGACCCACAGTTCAAACTACCATTCAGATGTTTTCGGAACAACCTGGTACAAGTACAATTGTAACAAGCCAACCTTATACAGGTCAGTTTGTTTATCAACCATATCAAGCAGTATCAATATGGACCTGTAGCACAAAATATAGTATACCAACATCAATCGTATCTTGGTTAAACATATTAGATACCATCTCAACCTCAGTATGGTGTGGCTAATCCTAGTTATCCAGGAGGCATTCCAATCCCCAATGCACAGGCTATTCCAGGTTATCCTGGATATCCTCCTCCTAGTACTGGTATAGTTCCTCAAGGTTATTAATTTTCTCAGCAGGACCCTAACCGTCGGTTAAAATTCATAGCAACTTTGGATTTACCAGATTTGTCGCGCCTAACAAATGATCTGATTTATTATCTTCTGTTTTGGCCACCTATGCCGAAGAATTTTCCCAGTGATATTCCTAATTTAGAAGGTAAATCAGGAGAAGACCCCTCAAATCATGCCATGACTTACCACCTCTGGTGCGCATCCAACTCTTTATTCGATGGTTCCATTCGATTAAGACTATTTCAGAGAACACTTATAGGTTTAGTTGCAAAGTGGTATATTGAACTACAACGTGGCTCATTCAACAATTTCAACGCGTTAGCAACAACTTTCTTAACACACTTTCAGTTTATAGTTTGATACGAAAATGGCACGGAACCCTTAACTTCAGTGAAACAGTCTACGTCTACATACATTTCAGATCACATACATGAATGGAGACGTAAACGTCGTTTAGTGAAAGTTTTTATTCCGGATAAAATCTTGGCAAAATGGTTTATCAAATCATTGCTTCCAAATATCACTGAAGATGTGGCTAAGGGAGGTGTTGTTACGGAAGAATATGTCATTTCTCAAGCACAGTACTTAGACCTTGTATATACATAGTCTAGTACTTTAAACAAAAAAATTCCTGACTTACCACATCCCGGTCAAATAACTGGAACTCCTTCAGGTTCTCATGCTGCAGACAATGTAATTGGTTTATTTAGTGCTAATAAGAGTAAGAAGAAGTCCTCCAAAACTACTTATCCTATCATAACTTTACCAGATTCACTGAAAGGAGATTCTTCCCTTGAAACTTCTGCCAACATTCATGTTGTAGATTCATCTACAGCTAAATCTAAAATTGGTAATAAGAAGAAAGGAAAGAATAAAAACAAGAAAACTACATCTCCCAAAGATAAAACTGAAAAGAATGAACCAACTGATGAAAAACGAAAACCTCGTTATCCTTGTCTTATCTATGATGAGGATCACTATACCAAAGAGTACCCACATCAGTCCGAGGTCTCTAAGTTTGTCAAATTTTCACCCACACCGCTATATTGAAGGATCCTTTTCCTACTCAAGATAGAAAAATGATAGGATATTCTTCAAATTCATCGGCATATATTTTAATGATGTCTGAGGTTATGGTTGTGACGTGATCGCAAGACTATGGAACTAAAAATACTGTAACTGGTAGAGAGACATAAAATTCTAGTCAAACACTAGCTATATCTCCTTCAGTTTCCGATCCACTTCACATCAAGAAACCTAATCCTAATTTAGTGATTAAACCACCTGCTAAAGGTGTACTTCGAAAATCAGCTTTCAATCCACATACGAGAGCTGCTCAAAATTACAACATTGTTGAAGACTTGGCGATATCTCCTTTGGCAATGTTGGCCTTAGAAGTGCTACAATCATGTCCAGCATAAAGGAAATTACTATTATCAGTTATCGAAGCTATCAATCCTCAGGATTCTAACCACATGGTCTTTGAACTAGAAAATTTTACACCAATACTCCCTCATCAGATGGCTTTTCAGATACCAATATTAGTAAAAAAACAAATGAGTATTTCGTACTGTAATTGATGATGGGGCATCCACGTGCATAATGTCGTTAAACTATTAGAAAAATCTTGGTTCTCCAACACTCAACCAATCACTGACAATCCTTAAAGCCTTTTATGGAAGAGGATTTCATCCATACGGAATAATCCAGGATCTACCTATAGAAGTAGAAGGAAAAACTGTTAACCTAGATGTGGAAGTTGTTGATGCCCCTCTGGATTACAACCTTCTTTTGGTTCGTAGTTTGTCTTATTCCATGACTGTTTTCATTTCATCCGTCTTTCAGTTAATCATGTTTCCTCATAAAGGAAATATTGTGAAAATTGATCAGTTGTCAAATTATTCATCCAACCTTGCTTCTACAGAAAATATCAAACATGTTGGAAAAATGGATATCCCATATGAAGATGTTGGTGTAGGTTTATTAAAGGACTCCGCTTTGATGGGAACTTTCTCTATGCCTCCACCGCGTAACATTTCCAACATCAATATGATCTCATCAAGCACTATACCATTTGATGACACTTTGGTAGTGCCTTCAAAATCAGAACTAGACTCTTTCAATGGCGAGATGCCTTTGAGTCCTTTTGAAATGGCATATGTGGCAGTACAGTCATTTTCTAACACACTTTCAACTACTCCTGATCAAATGAATGTGATCACCGAAGAATTTTCTTCTCTATCAAGCTTAGCCTTGACATCACTTTCCGATCCTTTTCAACATGTGTTTCACACTGATGAAAGTATTCAAGAATTTTTGTCATTAGATGAATTACCCTGGGATCATCTACATCATATATCTTCATTTTTACCTGAACTTGATAGGTTTGAAAATGAGTTTTCATCTATTTTTACAGTTGATTATGTCAAGGAAGCATAGAATCCCATATCGATTGCAAATTTAGATTTTCAGACTAATTTGGGAAATATTTCTACCACAGTTCCTATCGATATATCAGTTAAACCTGGAATTATTGAAAACATTTATATAGGAAATTCTTGTACGATTGACAAGATTAACACATACAAAGCCCTATTTCAAGAATTCCAAGACATATTTTGCTAGTCTTACGAAGATATGCTAGGAATCGATCCAACTATTGTCAATCATGAAATTAAGACATACCCGGATACCAAGACTATTAGACAAATATTACATCCAATACATCCATGAAACGTTGTTGCTATCAAAGCTGAAGTTGAAAAGCTATTGTGAGCAGGATTTATTTATCCAATTCCATTGACAGATTGGGTATCTAATATAGTTCCTGTTACCGAGAAACAAGGGACTATACGAGCATGTGTCGATTATCGGGATATTAATAAAGCATGTCCAAAAGACAATTATCCTACCCCCTATATCGACCAAATTATTGATGATTGTGCCGGAAATCAAATTTTCTCATTCATGGATGGATTTTCTAAGTATAATCAAATCAACATACTCCCTGCTTATCAACCAAAAACAACATTTATATGTCCTTGGGGGACATTTTCTTATTGAAAATTACCTTTTGGATTAAAAAATGCTGGTGCAACTTTTCAAAGGGCCATGTCTTACGCTTTTCATGATATCAAACATATTGTACAACCTTATCTAGATGATTTACCTGATCATTATTTACATAGGGAAGATCATCCTACACACTTGCGAGCTATTTTCATGAGATGTAAGCATTATAAGATTCATTTGAACCTGCACAAATTTGTTTTTGTGTGCAATCAGGACAATTACTAGGATTCATTGTTTCGAAAGCCGCCATTCATGTCGACCCCTCGAAGGTTGAGGCTATCATCAACTTACCTCCTCCTTCCACACTTCACCAACTCCAAAGTTTGCAAGGGAAAGCAAATTTTCTATGTAGGTTTATCCTGGACTATGCTGAGTTAACAAGAGGTTTTACTCGGTTGTTGAAATAAAGTGTTACTTTTATTTTGGATGAGATTGCTAATAAATATTTTGATGCACTAAAACACACGTTGACCCATGCACCGTTATTGCATCCACCCAATTACCACCAGGACTACTTTTTATACTTAGCTGCCTTTGATTCCACCATTGGAATGGTTCTAGTTCAAGAGGATTAATCTCACAATGATCATGTGATATATAATCTAAGTCGAAATCTTAACCCGATGGAAATCAAATATTCACATGTGGAGAAATTGGCCTTGGCAGCAGTTCAAGCTGTCCAACGATTCCGTCACTACATATTGTTACGTAAAAAAACTGTGATATCTAATTGCAACCCGATGATGTATATTTTGACAAAACAATTACTTGGGGGAAAATACTCTAAATGGATTGTCATCCTACAAGAGTTTGATTTGGAATTCTAGAAATCTAAATCAAATAAATCACTGGTATTTGCAGAGCTTATGTGTGACTTTCCCAATACTGAGACAGAAACCGTGGTAGAGAATCCCATCGCCGATGAATCTTTGTTTCTCAACAGTACATTAGATCCATGGTATGGGGATATCATTATATATCTTCAGACCCAAACCTTTCACCCAAAGCTTTCACATTCAAATTGAAGGAAAATCTGATATCAATCCCAGCAATACAATATTGTTGGGGACACTCTTTATCATCGTGGTGCGGATTCTGTTTTTCGACGTTGTATAACTCATGAAGAGGCTGAAAGGGTTTTAAATTATTTCCACTCTGGAGTATGTGGTGGTCATATGTCTTGGTTTTCCACAACCCAAAATATATTGTGCACTGGTTATTTTTGGTCGTAGTTATTCAAAGATTGTATTATTGCAGTCCGAAAATGCCACAATTGACAAAATTTTTATCGAAAGATGTGTGCGCCTCAAGCTCCTCTTCACCCAATCATTGTTGTCAGTCCTTTTTCGAAATGGGGTATTGATTTCATTACATGTAACCCTCACTCATCCAGGGGGCATGGATATATTATTCTTGCTATAAATTACTTTACCAAATGGGCCAAGACGATGCCTACATTCGTGGCAGATGGCAAAAATGTAGCTACTTTCGTATTCAATCATGTGATTGCTCATTTAGGTGTGCCTCAAGCTATTATTACAGACCATGGGAGTCATTTTCGAAATATAATAACGACCGAACTTTCCGATCAACTTGGCCTGTGCCATGATAGTTCTACTCCATATTACCCGCAAGCTAATGGTCAAGTTGAAGCTGTCAACAAGGTTTTAACCACCATGATTATACGAATTATCGGAACTCACAAATCGAATTGTCATATGATTCTTTTTTCGGCATTATGGGCATACCGAACCTTAGCAAAAACTACTATAGGGTTTACTCCTTTTCAAATGGTCTATGGTTTAGAAGCTATGTTACCCATTGAATGTGAAATGTCATCACTCTAATTAGCCATTGAGTTGTTACCAGCTACCTTTGAAGAGGAAAAACACTTTTTGTACTTATCACAATTAAATGAGACTCGGCGCACCGCTGCATTAGCAGCTGAAGCTCAGTATGATAAAAGTGTTACCCCTCATGTTTTTTCAGAAGGTGACCTAGTCTTAGTACACGATCAAGCTAACGATAAGCTAGGTGTTGGAAAATTTGAACCGATGTGGCATGGTCCCTAAATTGTCAAGCGTTTGCTTGCAAAAGGAGCCTATGGATTGACTGATTATGATGGTGTCTCTTTAGATAAGCCCAAAAATGGTCTTTATCTTAAGAGATATTATGCTTGAATTTCATGTGAAGATCTCTCTTGTGCAATAGTTATTTTTTAAGTGTGCCTTAGATTAGAAAAGTGTGCCTAGATTAAGTTTTTTGTTACTACTATCACTACTTTTCTTGATTACTCTTGATATTGCAGATGTCAACATCCCTTCAAACGTACATTGGTTTTGTTGATGGTGCCTGTCGTAGTACACAGAATATCTCTTCTGCGACTTGGGTTATCTATTCACCCACCGATGAGTTGGTTTCTATGCATGGGATATGCCTTGGTCAAACAACAAACAATATTGCAAAATATATCGCAGACATTGAGTTATTATCTAATGTCATTTCATTTGGTATTTGACGTTTTATCATTAGGTTGGATTCAGAACTCATTGTATTACATTTAAACAAGGTATATGCAATTAAAAATCCAGTGTTATTGAGATTATTTTTGAAGGTTCGTCTCTTGGAACGACAATTTTATTACATTGAATATCAACATATTTCAAGAAATTTAAACACATTGGCCTATGCATTAGCTAATCGTGTTTTAAATAGACATTTGCAACATTAACATAGTAAACCAAAACAACATTCGATACATGTTGAACAAGATACTCAGAGAAAGTAGTAATATCATAGATAGGTTTATTTTCAAAAAATATTACATCATATATGATCATAGGTTCAAACAACTTATGATCTAATAGATACTCATACAAAAAACAAAAAATTTCAATCCACGACGATCATCCACTATCAATGTTGATGATCATGGTAATAGACTATGGCATGTGCCACCTTGCACAGGAATCTCCTAAATGGTCCTGGAACACCTGTTACATGTCTTTGAAGCCAGAGAGGAACGTCATATGTTCTTGTCTCAGGAATGTCTATCGTTAACCTCTCCAGGTTGTGTTCCATATTTGCTAGGATCTCTGCTGCCTGATCCTATGAAGGTGCTATAGGCTCTGCTTGCCGCTTATCAAAGCGGTAGAGTGTAGCTGGTCATCATGGACCGACATCTGCATTTAAATATTGTTATCAGTATTGGACGATAAAAAATAAAAAATAAAATTAGATTAAAGACATCAAAATAGTTCGCTTACCTGAATGGTCCCACTATGCCCCTAGAGGCAAAGGCATCTCAGGATCACCTCTAAAATCCATTCTTGCATAGGGGAAGTCTTCGATGGTGAAGACTTGGTTCCCTAGCCACATAAAGTATGTCGGAGTGAACTGAACCACTGAATTTCCATTGCCACCATGGCGAGCCACTAATGCCACCCAATGCACCATCCGAGGCTCCCCACGATCTACTGAATCAGCTGAGGGGTGAGAAGCGGGATTCTCTCTAAAGCAAAAGAAATGAGAATGGCACAATAACCAATTTTTTTCAACTTTGCATTATTTTCTATAGTTAATTGGCCTTTCATGTTGGTTAATACCCCTTCGCACCAGTTAAATATGGTCCCTCTGAAACACTCTACTGCGGTTTTCATTTGAGATTTAGTGGCTACATGTGGAGCTACACTCCCACACAATCTAGTTATTTTAAATGCAATCACTTTGAGATCCAATCGCAAGATAGTTGTAATATCTATGCGGCTATCATTTAAGTCTTCCTCATCACTGCAATATTATTGTTTGTACCTAGCAACGGGAAGGCCTCCCTGTCTAGCCCCAAACAAGGATATGTTTTCTCTCCTCCGGGACAATCCAGTGAGAAAATAGATATCCTCTAGCTCAATTTGGAGCCGATGGTCACCAATGATGAAGCATTGGTCTTGAACTTCCCATGCATTTACGAGCCATGTCATCAAATCTACTTATGCTTTCATACCTTGGATAGCCTAGAACTTGTATAAACCACAAGTCTGCAATGCATGTATTGTTGTAGCATCTTCCATGACTTCATTGTCTATAGCTTCATGTTCATGTTCACGCCACTCTAACATGGTTGAATAACCTACAAGTCAACACATTTGAAAGTTAGAAACCATTTGAGTGCAAAACTTGAATCTTTTTTAAGAGAAATTGTGAATTTAAAATGGTCATGGCGCCTCCACACGAGCTGCACACAAAAATCGAGGGAGCACAATAGTTTTCTCGTTAAAAATTATCGGGGTCTGCGGTTACCACATGCATGACCCGCGGACCCCCGAGTGTACATTTTTAAGCATAAATTTCTCCTAAATAATGAAATTGAGACTTAAAACGAAAAATGAAACAGATAGAAATGAAGAAGAAGATGATGTGGATTACCTGGTTCTGACGATTCAAGGAATGGACAGTTGGTTCTCCCGATATTTTCTCCAGAATGTTTTTGCCAAAATCTCTCAATTCACTGCTCTGAAGACAAAACGTGAAAATGATTTTGTTTTAACTCCTTTTTATAGTCTTTGAATGAATAAAATATTATATTTTATTTATTTTTCACTTCAAAAGGCTATTTTTAGATATTTTTACTTCTTGGAAACAAGTATGTGTAAACTTTTGAGTTTTGTGCAGGATACATGATTTTCTGGTGAAAAGAATTATTTTGACACTGAGTATACTTTTATCACTTTTTCGGGCTCTTGAAAATTACGAAAAAGAAAACCATGGAGTTATATTTTAAGCTCTTTTCAAACTCTCTAAATATGAAAATATCGTCAAGTACTTGACTATTCTAACTTGTTAAAGTAAATGAATAGTCGTCCCTTCAATATAAGTTTACCCCTTTTTCAGACTGAAATGGACTAATTACGAAAAATGTATACATTGACTAATCATGGTCAATAGAGTTCTCTCCTGTATTATTTTATCCTTTTTCGGGCTTGAGAGACTAGATTTACAAAAAAGAACAATCATGGATTTTTCTTATGTTTTTCTTCTGACTCCCTAAAATTGAAAAACGTCGAGTTTCTCCTATATTGGACTCATTAAAATTTAATAGTAAAGGACCTGTCGATTACAAATAGGACCATACCACTCCTTCTTAGGGTTCGTTTTTAATACTAAGATGGAATCATCTGCAGTTTCAGCTTACACAAACAAGAAAATGTTATCCTCCTCAAGCTTGTCAAAAAAAAAGAGGTGCTTGATAGTAATGGTGGGGGGAAAAGAGAGAAAAATAATCTTGTTGTCATCCTTGTTTAGAAAGCAATGTGCCACTCTTGAACACGACACTTTGTCACAGCTGTACCTGGGTTCGGAAATCCTTTGTCGAACAGTTAATCAAACCACATTGAAAGTCTTCAGCCGGTTTCTGGGTATTAGCTTTAGGTCAATTTTTTCCAAGCCATTTGCAGTGTTGTTATGTGTTCAAGAGAGAGTTCAAATAAAACATTCATTGCAAACATTTGTCTCCATTCACATTGACCATCCCTGAGTCAGTCCTTGCAAATATTTCTTCAAAACTTGATCTAATAGTTTCGTGTCATGGGCTTTCCTATGACGGATCTATTTCTATCGATGTCAGCTCATCATCTAGAAAGTTGATCTAGAATCCTATCAGTACCTTGGGATCTGCATGCTCTAATGGAAAGTTTCTCACCTTCGACAACAAGTTACATCATTGACCTTTGATCGAATGATTCTATGAGTGTTTGACTGCAAATCATTCTTTCACACTTCATATATTGTATTGGAGTACTTTGAGAGCCATTTTCATTATTGGTGGTTTCTCTCACACTTGTTAACAGTTCACATCATTGACTAATAATCAAGTGGTTTCTAGCATGTTCGACTTCGACAAAATCAATCGCATGGATAGAATTGTACTAGTTTGAGAAGCAAAAATCAAGACCCTAGATCTAGTTTCCACCATCCAGGCTGCGTGGAGTTTTTTTATTCATGATACAATAGACTACTTATGACAGATGGTTATGCCCATACTTTGTATACTTTTGATGTAATATTGAAACCATATATGTACCAGAACATTTAGTTAGTTTTGATCTGAGTATGGGAATGCCTACCTCAGCGATTATATATATATATGCTTGCATTGAATTTTTTTACAGGTTTTCGACCGGTGTCCCCAATCCAATCCTCGGAATGATAAAGCACTTCACTCTTTAGAACAACCTCAGACTTCGCACTTTAGGGGGGAATTTTTTACACGTTATTTTCTCACCATGACATTTGACTATCTATATAGGTCTATCACTACCTATATTGTGCTCCCTTAGAATTCAAAGACCCTAATGTTCCTAAAACAAGTCTTGGAATTGGAGAAAATCTATTTAAAACCCTTAAAAGACAACCTTCGCACTTTTTCTAGCCTTTTCCCACCGATTCGCGGATACTTGGTCTATAAGCTGCAACAACCCCTGCATGTTCTACTACTAAAATGTGTTGACCCCCGTAAAAAGTCAAATAAAGGAAAACTTAAATTCTAGAAGCCGAACTAGTTGAATATTCTCCCAACTGGAAGCTTCTAGAGGCGCAATCAGTTCGAGCTTTTTCCCTCCACTCATGGAGCTTATCCCTTGGTCCATGGAGCTCAAATACCTTCATGAGAGGAATTCATCCCCCTCTTCATGGAACTGAAACTACCCCCATTTCCCTATAAATTGAGCTCATGTTTTAGTCTCAAGAGTAGATGGTAGATGTTAAGCTTATACATGGTAGTTGCTGAAGAAATTCCCAAGAGTGCATACTTTCTACACTAGCTTCTGTTGGCATGAGAATGATCACACCTTTATGTCCATAACTCCATGCTAGTATTAGAGAGGAAGGCTTGCCAAAATGAAGGAGGAACGATTTTTCAAGACCCCGAGAGAAATATGTACGACATCAAGGCATTAGGTTCTAATATTACTCTTTTCATTCAAGATAATACATATGGATCTCTTTTTCTCATTGAGTTGTTCTTGTGCTTATTGAATAACATCAATACTTAGACTCCTTGATCACTAAGTTGGATTATCTTTTCTTGATTATTATATGTTGCAGATGCTTTTATTCTTTTGTCTTGTCTTTGATTGCAGATTCTACTTACTTAAGAAGCCTCTTTGGCGCGACTGGATAAAAGACTGCATCGAACATTGAATTTCAAGATAGGGGCATGTCCTCTCTCTTTTCTTATAATAACTCTGAATTGAAATTAATCTAGAGAAAAATGTTTCCAAATGGATGTTTGTTTCTAGCATTTCGTTGAATACTAGGGAGATCGCTCTTGTCTGCAAGAGGGATCAATCCGCATAACAGGAGCATTCTGTTGGTAAGGATAAAACTAACATTGGTCCAACATTATACTCTATTTTGTATCTTGAATCTATGAATCACAAATGAAAATGAGATATGTGCCCATTCTGATTAAGGTATTCAGCAACAAAATAATTGTCTTCATCATTGAGGAAAGGAACCATAAATCCAAATTTTTTTGTAGAGATATGCATGCAACACAATAAGAAAGAATGGTTTTGAAAAAAAATTATTCCATTGCTTACAAACAGTGCTAAAATTTATCAGAATCGATAAAGGGAGCCAGAGGAAGACAAATTCAAGAGTTTGAATGGAAGACAACTCCAAATAGTTGTATCCATGATCAAACAAGGAAATCACCTAACATAAAAGAAAACACATTTGATATCAACAAAACAATTTTCAATTCAAACTGCATACATATTGTATAAAACCATATGAGCGATAAGAACATTATTACAATAGTGAAAAATAACTCACAATTTTATAAACATAATGTTTACAATCCAATATTATTAATGTTAATAAATCTATTTTTATGTCCCTATTAATGTCTATGTTTAATATCGATGTTAATGTTTTGATGTTCAATATAAATATTTTTTTGAATATTAAGTAACTGAATGTTATAAACCTCACGTTATAAAATAACCTAATGCTACATGAACCAAATGATATAAAAATACCAAATTTTTAATACTAATGTCATTGAACCTAAAAAAAACCTAAAGTTAAATTCTAATGTCATTGAACTTAAATAAACCTAAAGTTATCAATCATATTATTTAATGAAATATTTATATTGATGTTTAATGACAATGTTCTTTTTAATGTATAAATGCAAAATTTACTTTTATATAAATTTCTATGTTTAACATTCACATCTATATTTATTATTAATATTATTAATATTATTATTAATTAAAAATAAAAGAGATTAATATTTACTATTAATATTAATAAGTTCTTTATTAATTTGAAACATTTATATTTATTATTAAAATTAATATCAATCTATATTATTAAATTATTAATGTTAATATCAATAAATATTTATTTTGATCATATTACTTAATTTTAAAACATTAGTAATAATAATAATAATATTTATAATAGAAATAATATTAATATTAATATTAATAATTTTATGTCAATTTTAAACATTTATCTTTATCAATGTTTATTAATATTAATAAAAAACATAAATATTGAACTTAATAACACACATAAAGATTGAACTTTCTATAGAGTTGACATAAATAGATTAAAAAGACTAAATTGAATCCACAAAAAATGAAAAATATATAATTTTAAAAAATAGGCCAAATATATAATTGATACAATCTTGTCACATTCAAAAAGTAAACTTATACAAAGATAAATAAATAAATAAATTATTACCTTTACTCCCACTCAAACCTTACTACTATTCGATTTACATAGCAATTCTAATGCTCGTTGAATATATCTGTATTGGTACTAAGCAGTCAATATGATTTTAAATCATATGGTACACATAATACAATACCATGAGATTAACTCTAGATTTCATCATATAAATTAATTCAAGGTCGATGGTTTGCAAATATAAAGCATACATATTTAATTACCACTGTGATCGAATTGATCTTTCAGTAGGGTTCATTACTCCTTTGATTGAAATTGATTAAATGTATTCATACATATCGACTGTGCTTCAATCCTATTTCTGGCAGATTTGATTTCTATATATGATTTTAATTCGTATTATAACTTAATATTTGTACATCATTCAACTTGGTGTTAATGATATTAGTCATCAACCCACCTCATTCACTGTGTTGATTACCCACCTATCGGTTCCTCCGGTTGCCAAACATCGAGCTCTGTCACTTGGATCTCGTCCTACCGTATATCTCAGTCTTTGGTGATCAATGGTGCACATGAAAGGTAGGGATGGTTAGGGTAGCCACCCACCCCATTCCCCACCTTCTGGTTCATTCACTCCGCCACTTGTTCTCTAGTTTTTGCTCTGCAACTCAAGTTCCTCTCTTGTGGCTATTGTCGTGCGTTATCCCTGCATGCAAGCGTTGTCTTCTGGGTATGTTCACGCTACATTCACCTTCGTTGGTTAACAAAGGTAATGCTACTCTTCTTTGTCAGAGTTTTATAGTTTTTGGATGGGTTTTACCTCATTGTTGACACTTGTGGAGACTGTAACTTTAGCTCTTGTTACAAAGAAACCTTGCGGCTTTAAATCCAGGTGAATTATTTCGTATCCTCAATCTTAACAGTTCGATACCAGTTTCCTTTGAATGGCGGTTTCAATTAGAGGTTTAAATTTATTTTCCTAACTTCAGTTTGTTTACCCAGCGTGACAATGTTTAGCTGCCATGCGAAGAAGTCTTCATGTTTTTATTTTGGACTGCTGAGAGAAGTGATTGTATCGCCTTGGCAAGCTCAACCTATACAGGTAACTTTGCAGAGACTATTATATCTTCCATAACAACTCGTCTTTAATATTGGTTTTACTGTATGCGGAGGTTCACAAGACCAAGTGTTTTAACACCAAATTTCTTGTGTTATAGGAACCGCACATCCATTTAAGGTCGGGTTATGAGCAATCTTCGAACCACGCATAGTTCTTTCCAGGTAAGTCTTCCTATTGGAACGGGGTTCCCTAACCTACGTTTTTGTATAATTTTGTATTAGTTGGTCTTGCGTAGGGGTTTTGGGGTGGGTCAAAGCTCCTAATTTTTTTTAATGGGTTAAAGGGTAGCTCTAGGGTCTGCAAACCATGGTTTGCAGACCATCGGATAGCAAAGGCTAAGATATTATAAATAGATAGATAGTTGGGTCTAGTAAGTAGAAGAGTCGATAGATTGATGCTACGTGTGTATTGTTAAGATCTGTCTGGGTTGTTTTGGGTAAGGACTCCTACTGGCTATGTGCGCGGAGATCCTTAGTCCTTCTGTGTGCACACCCCACTAGGATGTGTGCGCAGGATGTGTTTGGGTTGTAAGTGGATTTCTGATGCTAATGAATGCAGAATATATTTGAAGTACCTTTATGTTATCTAGATTGATTGTGTTTACTGTGAAGCACATCTGTGATATTGATTTAAGCTGAGAGTGTATCTATGATTGGGAATTGGCTACGATTATAATGTTCTATGATGGTATTTTCTAATGCGCATGTGGATGCGAATGCATTGACTAGTTCTGTTAGTAATAATAGATTTACTGTGGTTATGTGTTGATTATACTGTTAAAATAACTGCGAATAGACTCATCCTATGCGAACCTACTAAGTTGCAACTCAAATCTACCCTGAATTACCTTGTCTCTCTTAGGGTGTGGAACCCTGGTTCCAACACCCTCCCATACTACTTCGGGTCAGACTTTGGCCAGCGCAAGTAGGTCATTTCCGAAAGGGCCAGTAATATAGGGGTTTGTTGGCAAACCTTAACCTCCGAACCTAGGTCAAGACCCTTCAACCCAACAAATGGTTCTGTTGCCAAGACCAGGAGCATTTTGAGAGAGAGATAGGGTAATGCCATGAGGTCATTGGAGACCTGAGAGGTTGGAAATTGAAGACTAGTTTGAAATACATATTCTGGAATTTGCTGTAAAAGAGAATCACAGCACAAAGCTGACGGTTACTGAAGTTTATGAAATTTTATTTGTAACTTTTGCGCACGATCTTCAAGAGTGGTTAGCGAGGCTCGTGGAATTTCAAACATGTTGGAAGGATGATTAAGATGCAATGGATGGCAGAATTGATTCAATAATTGGAAAAAACTAACACGATCACTTGCACAGTAGATCATTGGGTGGACAGTGTGTTAGGGGAATTTGTAACAGAATTCGTAGTTGATCAGTTCGTATCCTATTCTGAGGCTGAGCAGAGGTTCTTCAAAGGCTTCAGAGGTAATTTCTTGTGAACATTGCCATTGCTAATTAAAATATTACTGTGCGAAAAAAGGTGTTCTATGCAGCCACACTGAATCAATGACCTCTGATCAGAGCGAAAGTACAACATGAAGTGGTAAGTACTAGTGAACCAATCGAGAAGGGGATAGATCCATCTACAACTCGTTAAGAGATTGGGTTGTGCATGCAGGAAATAGTCCTCTAGCTACACCACCTTCAAGTCAGCATAAGGGTAAGAACTCACCTACACCTCCGCCACCACCAGAAGAAGATATGGCCACACACATGAAGCTACCCACGTTCAAGGGTGTAGGAGATGAAGATGTCGACTGATTTTGGTTTGTAGAAAAATCAATATGGACTGCGCAGAATGTGGCTACTAATATTGTAAAGAGAGCGCAAATATCCCTCGCCTTTGAAGGAAGGGCCTTGGACTGGTATATGGGTTACATAGGCCAGCATGTCGATCCATCTATTCAAGAGATTAAGAATGTAGGTTTTAACCCTGTATAGAAATTATCTGCAAATGAATCTTAAAAATAGAAAATAAACAATAGCGAGAGCATAAAACATAAAACAAATATACAAAGAAATTTTTCCCTGGATCCCAAATCGGGATGACCAGCTTGATTTTTCATTATATTCCATTTAGTGTTACAACACATATATATACATGCCAAAGCATACATAAACCCCAATCCATTAACCCTAGATTAGAACCTATTCGTAGTTCCCTTGACTGGATCTACAAATTACTAGGGGCCGAAAACCATCATGCCCCAAAACCATGGGCAAACCCATTCACAAAACCATGGGCAGGTCCGCCCACCGAAAAATAAGGTCCAATTTTTTTTTCCTAGGGTGCTACCCCGGACCCCGAACAGGGGGGGTTGTTGCCCCTCCTGTGACCCCCCTACTGCACCCAGCGCAATGTACAAGTGAAGCTATCTCCCCCCCGCGCGTGACTAGTCGTGAAAAGAATATAACACATACCCAAAATTCTCCCACTTGTTGTTTTCTTTCCACAGGAGAGCTGAGTCATTGGCCCAGGTTTGTAACACCCATTATTTCTTCACACCAAGAGAAATTTTGAGTGCTCATAGACTTCGTCAATGCATCTGCAACATTCTTCAAAGTGTCCACCTTTACCAACAACACCCTTTTAGCCTCAACCATATATCTCACAAAGTGATATTGAACATCAATTTGCTTTGTCTTTGAATGATAAGCAGGGTTCTTAGCCAAGAAAATTGCACTTTGGCTATCATAGTCTATCCTTATAGGTTTCTGCACCAACCCCATACTTGAACACAATCTCTGCAACCAAACTACTTCCTTTCTTGCATGAGTGGCTGCGATGTATTCTGCCTCTGTAGTTTAAAGAGCCACTACAAACTTTCTTTTACTCATCCAACTGACCGCACCCCCAAATAGGCTAAACACATACCCACTTGTAGATCTGCTTTGGTCCAGATCTCCAACCCAGTCTGCATCAACTAGACCACGAATGTCCAACACTCTTTCCAATCCTGGTCTTCCCTGGTAGCACAAGCCATAATCACTAGTGCCACGCAAATATCTGCAAACCCGCTTCACTGTTGTCCAATGCTCCTTCCCTGGGTTTGACATAAACCTTCTCAATAATCCCACTGCATGTGCAATGTCTGGTCTAGTACATACCATTGCATACATTAGGCTACCCACTGCACTTTCATATGGAACACGAGACATATCCTCCTCTTCTTCTTGTGTCTTGGGACACTGTTCAGTAGACAACTTTACACCTACAGGATTCAGAACATTCACCGATTTACTATCCTACATATTGAACCTCTGTAATATAGTCTCGACATACTTCCTCTGGTTTAACCAGAGTTTCCTCTTTGCCTGACCTCTCTTAATTTCCATGCCCAAAATATAGTTTGCAGCACCAAGATCCTTCATGTCGAATTTGGAGAACATTTTGGTCTTCAAATATTGAATAATTTCTTTGTTATTTCCAATCAACAATATATAATCCACATACAAGACCAGATAAATAACACTGTCACCAATTAATTTAAAGTAAAAATAGTGATCCTCCTTGCTTCTAGTGAAGCCAAGTCCCTGTATATAGGTATCAAATTTCCGATACCACATTCTTGGTGACTGTTTTAACCCATACAGAGACTTCTTTAACCTGCATACCAGTTATTTATTCCCCTTCACCACAAAGCCTTCAGGTTGTTTCATGTAGATCTCCTCTTCTAGATCTCTGTGAAGAAATGTTGTCTTCACATCCATCTGTTCTACCTCAAAATAAAATGCAGTAGCAACAGATAAAAGTAATCTAATAGAAGTAACTTTGGCAACAGGAGAAAATATATCACCAAAATCAATCCCCGGCACTTGGGAATAAAATTTTTCTACCAACGGAGATTTGTATTTCTCCACCTTGCCTTCTACATTCATCTTCTTCTTAAACACCCATTTTCTCTCGATGGGCTTCCTTCCAGCCAGCAACTCCACAAGATCCCATGCCTCATTTTTATGCAAGGATGCCATTTCATCGACCATGGCCTCCTTCCAAAGTTTTCCATTCTCTAAATCTACTGCCTCCCTGACGGTTCTTGGATCATCATCAGTTATAGTTAAAGAAAAATTTGAACAGAAAGCAGATGGACTATACCTTTCTGGTTGTCTTCTTTCTGGAACTGATCTTCTCACAGCTGGAGTTTGTGGTTCTTCCTCTTCTGAGTCTTCTTCTGTTGTAGAGTCTAATTCATCCTCCTTTAGCTTAAACTCTATCTTCTCAGGTTCCTTTGGTAGGACTTCATGTTTAACAACATCTTTCACCTCTCTAAACACCACATCTCCATTGTACACAACCTTCCTTGTTTCCGAGTTCCAAAGCTTGTAACCCTTTAAACCATCCTTATACCCAATAAAGATGCAACTTTCAGATTTATTATCCAACTTGATCCTTTTCTCCTTTGGAACATGTACGTATGCATCACATCCAAATGCCCTCGGATGTGAAAGAGAGGGTTTCTTACCAATCCATACCTCACGTGGAGTCTTATCCTCCAACGCTGGTGAAGGTGATCTATTAACCAAGTAACATGCAGTCTCCACCGCCTTTGCCCAGAATTCTTGTCCTAACCCGGTACCACTAAGCATGCTTCTTGCCTTTTCCATCAGCATTCTTTTCATTCTTTCTACAACTCCATTTTGCTGAGGTGTGTATGGAGTAGTCTTCTGTTGTTCTATACCACATTTCTTACAGAACTCTTCAAATTCCTTCTTGCAGAACTCCCCACGATTATCTGTCCTCAGCACCTTTATCTTCTTCTCTGTCTAGTTTTCCACCAGGGCTTTAAATTCTTTAACTTTGTCAAAGACTTCAGATTTATTCCTCAAGAAATATATCCATCTATTCCTTAAGAAGTCATCTATGAATGAAACATAGTACACAGACTTACCCAGTGATGGAATCGACACAGGTCCAAACACATCACTGTGCACAAGCTCTAATATCTTCTTCTCCCTCTTAGCACCAGAAGGAAAACTCACCCGATTCTGCTTCCCATATACACAATTTTCACAGAAATCGAAATCCAGAGAGCTATTAGACATACCTTCTACCATACCATTTCCATGCAGTATCCGAAGGCCCTTCTCTCCAATATGTCCAAGCCTTTGATGCCATAGCATGGTCTTTTCTCCAGAGACCACTAGGCTTTCCGATCCACTTTCGGGAACCACAGAACTGTTGCACCCATCAAAAATAGTGCTGCCCTAAAGATTGTACAGAGTTCCAATCAAAACTCCCCGCATTAATACCAGTGCTCCCTGAACCATCTTACAAGTATCTTTCTCGAACACTATTTTTACACCTGCATCATCCATCTTTCTTACAGAAATCAGATTTCTAGCCAATGCAGGAATGTGCAGAACACCAGGAAGTGTTCTAATCCTTCCACCTTGCAACTTCAGCTTGAATTTTCCACATCCGACTATTCTTGCCTTCCTATCATCACCTAAGAAGAAATCACCACCATCATATTTCTCATACTCGCAGAACCACTCCCTATGGGGAGTGAAGTGAAAGGATGCACCCGAGTCAATCAACCATGACTCGTGATCTACATGTGTATTTGAAGAAGAAGCCAAATACACAGCCCCACCTTCATCTGAGGTGGTTTTTGCCTCTGCAGAAGGAGCAACATCAGATCCCTTTCCTTTCTCAAGAGCTTTAGATCTGTAGTCCTTTTTGAATTTCCCTTCCTTTTCGCATTTCCAGCACACCTTTACAAACTTTCCAAGAAATTTAGATCTCCCTCTAGATTTAGATCTCCCACTCAAAACCTTATTATTGTTTCTATTATGGGACCTTCCTCATACAGATAAGGCATCCCCATTCTAACCCTCCATATTTCTCTGTCTCATTTCCTCCGACAGCAAGGCTGAGACAATGTCATAAAAATTCAAGGTAGTTGTATTGCTACCTATTGCAATAACCAGACTGTCCCACGAGTCTGGTAGAGAACACAAAAAACTAATGCACTTATCTTCATATGAGATTTTAATATCAACAAATGACCACTGGCTTACGATAGTATTGAAGGCGTTCAGATTCTCTGTCACCGAGTCTCCATCCTTCATCCTCAGGTTATACAACTTTTTCTGTAGGAACAATTTATTCACCAGAGACTTATATTGGTACAAAGTCCCTAGCTTGTCCCATAAGTTCTTCGCCGTAGCTTCCCCAGATACATTCAACAATACTAAATCTGAGACACACAATTGTATTGTGCTCTTTGCCTTCCGATCCAGCTTCTTCCAGTCTTCATCTGACATTACTGTTCGTTTAGTACCCGGATCTACCGTGATCCATTGATCTTTATCCACCAGCGGATCCTCCATCTTGAGCTTCCAAAACTCAAAACTTTGACCATTAAATTTCTCGATCTCTATCTTCCCGTCTCTCACCATCTTCTTTCACCACAAGAATTGATCCCACAGATCTCCCACTGAACAAGGTCTACCTCAGACCCGAGCAAAAAACCCCTCATCAGCAAAGACGTCCCCTTGAAGCCGAAACAACTCTGATACCAAATGTAGGTTTTAACCCTGTATAGAAATTATCTGCAAATGAATTTTAAAAATAGAAAATAAACAATAGCGAGAGCATAAAACATAAAATAGATATACACAGAGATTTTCCCCTGGATCCCAAATCGGGACGACCAACTTGATTTTTCATTATATTATTTTTAGTGTTACAAAAAATATGTATACATGCCAAAGCATACATAAACCCCAATCCATTAACCTTGGATTAGAACATAACCGTAGTTCCCTTGACCGGATCTATAAAATACCAGAAGCCAAAAACCATCATGCCCCAAAACTATGTGCAAACCCATGCACAAAACCATGGGCGGGTCCGCCCACTAAAAAATAAGGTCCATAATTTTTTTCACGGGGCGCTGTCGCCCCCCCTATGACCCCCCTACTGCACCTGGCGCAACGTACAAAGGGGGCTATTGCACCCCCTGTGACCCCCCCACGCGTGACTAGTCATGAAAATAATATAACACATACCCAACAAAGAAAGCCTTAAAACAACAATTCCGAAAGCCCAATTCCTACTCGCAGCTTGTAACTGACCTAAAAGACTTTAGACAAGGACCCATTGAGTCTGTATGGGAAGATAATCAGCGGTTAAAGAAGGTTATCAGAGATGGGGAATTTCAGTATGATGATAGGCAGCACAAGGAATGGCTTATCGCTATGCTGCTACCTCACCTACGCGGACCTATGGGTCAACAAGAAATTGAGATGCAAGAGAAAGCCTTGGAGATTGCTATGAAACTAAAAGCTGCACCAAGAGATGATGCCCAGTTTGGGGTGCAGCAGATCTAGGGACAGCTGGAGGCTATGCACCTTGAAATCTAGAATCTACGAAAAGAAAGAGGGAAAGAAGCTAGCCCAGACGTATGGTGCATACGATGTAGGGTGTCTGGCCACACCAAGGATCAGTGCCCTCTGTTGGCAGACTACATGCAGGCTGGGGGACCCAGCCCACTGCGCCCTAAAGAAACTACGGGCCTGAGTGGTCCAACATTATGGTGCACTGATTTTCACGTTGCCGGACTACACGATACCAACCACTGTCCCCGTCATGGTGTGTATGTTCCAAAATTGAAGCAACAATGGTGTCAATTCTGCTCCTCGGTGGGACATGATGATCATAATTGTCGGACCTATGATTTGATGATAGACCGAGGGAGCCTATACAGGGTACAGGTTGACCCTTCTTCACCACTATCCCCCTCAAGCAGAGGAGGCTCCCCAGCAAGAGGCAGGGGAGGAGGAAGGGGTGGAGGCGCAGGTCAGGGAAGAGGGAAATTGATCTATTACAACTATGGGGAAATAGGGCACTTCGCAAGGGACTATTCGAACCCTGCACGACAATCCTGTCGATATTGTAGACAATTGGATCACGTGATCAAATATTGCCCAGTCCTAATATCAAAAATGCAAGAAAAACAATAGACACCTACGCAGACTGTACAGAGGGTTAAAGAGGAAGCGCATGATGAAGGACCAAGTATTAATGTCATAACACGCAATGGCATGGCTACTAAAAGAGCTGAAGAGAGGGCTGTGGCTGAAACCCTTATCTGGAAGACTATTATCAAACAAGAAAGCCTGGACCTACATAAAGAGAAAGAAACATTTGTCACAGTCTCGCAAGGAGTTAGCCAAGGATGAGGCATCTACCTCCAAGGCTCCAACAAACCTAAGAGAGGACGACGAAGTTAAACCATTCCTACAAGCATGTATGAAGTTGCTACGCAACTAGAAGGCAATAGAAAATATTCAAACACTGATAGATAGCTGCACAGAGAGACATGGCCCTCCAACAAAGGTTATAGATGTTCACAAGCTATACAAGCATAAGAAGCGCACTAGGCGGGAGATGTGGCTAGCATCGCAGATTGGCAACTATGAAATGGATCAGGTTATCTTGGACTTGGGGTCAGATACGAACGTACTGCCAAAGTAAACTTGGCAGCGGATGGGAGAGCCTAAGCTGGAATGGTCCACTATACAATTGCGCATGGCCAACCAACAGAAAATCATACCATTAGGGAGGCTACCAAGGATTATGGTAGATATCGCAGGAGTTAAGGTACGCACAGAATTTGAAGTCATTCAGATTGTGGAAGATGCGGACCCTTATCTTGCGCTCCTAGGACTAGATTGGGCGATAAACATGGGAGGCATTATCAACCTAAAGGAAAGGAGCATGGTCTTTGAGAATGAGGGTACGAGGGTGATATTCCCACTAGACCCTGCAGAAGGAGAGCAATATACAGAACCGGTGCACGAAGAAGAGGATGTGGATCATATTTATAAATTAACTACTCGAGAAGAGGATTGGATCAATCCTACAACTAATGGTGTGCTTTTCTGGGAGAAGGACAGTGAATGCCTCTCTGACTTTGATGGGGAGATAGAAAACTGGGAGAAACGATTACATGATGTAGCTATGCTACGATGTCTCAGGATCACAAAAAGCTTCCGATGTATCTCCTCAAAGGTAAGAGAAATACCCTACTTTGATGGCTCTGGTAGTATGAGGGAGTTTTTGCAGAAATTTGAAGTAGAATTCCCAAGGGAGCGAAGGATGTGGGCACTTAACCTAGCCATGAGCGCAACCCCTGCGAGGTGGTGGGAAACTCATAAGGGAACGTTTTAGGATTGCGAGGAATGTCGTGAATTGATGGTCCTGTGATTTGAACCCTTGGTTCACCTACGCGTGAAGACTTTCCTTGGCCCAGGAGACCCGCGGGAGCACGTGTCCGCATGGATGGAGGAATGGTGTGAAAGAACTATAGACAAATGATTCCACCTTTTCATTCATGCCCTGGGGCCAATCCCCACCACATGGTATTTAGAAGTAGAACTACATCAGCGCACCCGTCACTGGGAAACCCTGAAGGATGAGTTTGTAGGGACGTTTGGGTTGATAGGTGGAACATAGGCACTTGATGATGCCCTACAGGATATAGATGCCTTAGTATTTGATGAATCACACCCTCGTGCATCATATGGGGCACCGACGTGGGAGATGCAGATGCAGGATATTGTCAACTGCCGCAATCTGTCAATGGATGAATGTGATGAAGACCTATTAAATATCTCTATTTCAGAGTCAGGGGGAGAGTACGTAGTTGCTGGACCCCCACTACAGATCATTGATGTGACTAAGCCTCTCAAGCTACGTGAAGTCAACATTGGGACGGAAGAGAAACCTAAGCTAGCTAAAATTGGGGACTACTGGGATGATGATACTGTGGGAAAAGTTGCAGAACTCCTCACAAAGTACCATGACCTGTTTCCTACAAAATTCTCGGAACTCAAGGGGATTACAGGGGACCTAGGGGTCATGCGCATCACCTTAAAACTAGAAGCACACCCTGTTAAGCAGCGGCCTTATTGATTAAAGCCCAAGTACAAGCAAAAATTCAAGGAAAAATTGACAAAATGCTAGCCGTAGGTATCATCGAACCAGTCGAATAGTCAGATTAGGTAAGCCCTATGGTGGTTCAAGAGAAAAAGAAAAAATGAGAAACACGGATCTATGTTGACCTACGCAAATTGAATGATGCCTGTGTACATGATCCCTTTCCTACGCCATTCTCAGATGAAATCCTTGATAGCATGGGGGGGGCAGGAAGCGTACTCATTCATTGATGGGTTCTCGAGCCACCATAATATCAAGATCGCACCGGAAGATCACAGTAAAACTACGTTCGCCACTGAATGGGGATCCTTCTAGTATACTGTCATGCCATTTGGGCTCAAGAATGCCCCTGCCATCTTTTTGCGGGTGGTGGTTGCAGTATTCAAGGAGTTCATCCACAAGTTTTTGGAGGTATATTTTGATGACTAGACCGTATTCGGGTTGGTAAAGAAGCATGTCTCAAACTTGCGCATGATGTTGGACGCCAGTCAAAAGCACCAAATTTCCCTGTATATTAAGATTTTCATATTTTTCATACCCTTTGGGATCTTGCTAGGTTACATAGTCTATCGACAAGGATTGATGGTTGACCCTACCAAAGTAGCAGTTATCATCAACCTGGCAGTCCCTACAACTGAGAAACAACTGCGCTCTATCCTCGGACACACAGGCTACTATAGAAAGTTCATTCAAGGGTACGCATTGATCACAGAACCTATGGAAAAGTTTCTAAAGAAGGACATTTCATTTTTTTTGGATGAGAAGTGCTAAAAGAGCTTCGAACTACTCAAGGGGAAGATGGTCTCTATGCCTATTCTCATATTCCCTGACTGGGAAAAGGTTTTCCATGTTCATGTAGATGCGTCAGGGATTTCCCTAGGAGCTGTCCCTACACAGCCTAGGGAAGGAGACATCGACCATCCAGTTGCATTTTCTAGTAGAAAAATATCTAATGCAGAGCGCAACTACTCCACTATTGAGCACGAGGGGTTGGCCATGTTATACACCCTACATAAATATCGGCATTGCCTGCTAGGAGGGCACTTCAAGATGTTTACAGATCACTCAGCTTTGAACTACCTAGTGAATAAGCCTGTGTTGGGGGGGAAGGTTTGCCGATGGCTACTGCTATTTCAATAATATGACTTTGAGATCATTGTGAAGCTAGGGAAACTAAATGCTGGGCCAGATCACTTATCCTGAATCGAAAGTGGCGAAGAGCCAACCAACCTAGAAGAAGGACTACCTGATGCACAGATGTTTGCTATGAAAGTAGTTGATGCACACTTCGCTGACATCATTCACTTCTTAACTATGGGAATGGCACCTGCAGAGTATTCGGTACAATAGAAGAAAGAACTGGTAACCCGCGCAACGGATTTTACCATCATAGCGGGCCATCTATACAAACTGGAAGCTGATGAGGTAGTGCGAAGATACGTTTTGGAACATGAAAGACGCGCCATCTTAGCAGAAGCCCACGGAGGCATAGCAAGAGGTCACTACGTAGGGAAAGCAACAGCGCATAAGATCTTGAGAGTTGGGCTATGGTGACCCACACTGCATAGCGACTCTCACGATTATTGCAAATCCTACGATACATGCCAAAGGACAGGGAGGTTGTCGCGTAGAGATGAAATTCCCCTATAACCGCAGATGGCCCTACAAGCATTTGACAAACGGGCCATCGACTTCGTTGGGCCCATCAACTCGCCAGGGAAGAAGATAGGTGAACGCTACATCATCACTACGACTGATTATGTAACTAGATGGGCCGAAGCACAAGCTGTGAAGGATTGCACTGCAGATGCCGTTGCGCACTTCATTTTTGAACATATTCTAACCAGGTTTGGCTGTCCAAATATCTTGAGGAGCGATAGAGGTACGCATTTTGTTAATGAAACAATATAGGCCTTGAATGAATAATTTCGGATCCACCACGTGAAAAGCACCCCGTATCATCCACAGGCTAATGGAGTTGTAGAAGATTTTAATAAAATCTTAGAACATGCGCTAACCAAGGTCTGTAATGCCAATAGAAACGACTGGGACGTGCACATCCCTTCAGTCCCTTGGGCCTATTGAAACACCTGCAAGAAACTGACAGGGAAAACACTATTTCGAATGGTTTATGGAAAGGAGGTCATTATGCCTATGGAGTATATTGTTCCTAGCCTACGCATCGCAACCTTTACAAACATGGCAGAGCCTGATATCATGGAGGAGCGGTTAGCGTAGCTCATGGCCTTGGAGGAAGATCATTTCATTGCTAATCTCCATCAACAAGTTCAGAAGGCCCTAGAAAAAGCATGTCATGTTCGACATATTCGGAAAAAGATCTTTACAAAGGGAGAATCGGTCCTACTATATGATAGCCAGTTTTCGAAGCACCCAGGGAAGTTTTTTCAGCACTGGCTAGGTTCCTATATGTTTAAAGAAATTAATAATGGAGGAGTTGTCCGGTTAGCCACACTGCATGGTGATATGGTACCAAGATATGTCAATGGTAGCCAGCTCAAACCATACCGGATCAAATGACTATATGGCCTACGTAGCTGTAGGAGGCAGAATATGTGTAGGCAGGGGGACAAATGGAGGTGGGACCATGGTACGCACAGGGATCATTCACAGGTCTGGAATCCCATAGAGGTGCACTGGGAGCGCAGGGGTAATATACAGATGCAAAAACTAGCTGTTGGAATAGTAAAACTGGGTAAAAATAAAATTTTACTGTTGAAAGGAGTGGGCGACCGGTAATTAATGAGGTGATTTCCGAAGATTTTTTACCGTTTACTTGATGGTAAGTTTCTGATAAGCCTCTTCCAACCGTTGGTTTATTTCCAAGGCTATAAAAGCATAAGGGTAGATCAGAAGGGGGTTCCGTGCATATTGAACAGTTTGTGCTTTATGAAACTCTGTAACTATTGCACTTTGTTAATGTCTGGGTGAGATACTCCTTCTCATAGTAGCAATCCCAAATTCAACTTCTGAGCGAGAATGACGACAACTAATTTGGCCGAGTCTTCGCAGACCGCGGTCTCTACTGATGAGGTTCAAGAATTCACCCCTAAGGTTGAGGAGGTTGTCTCCACATTGAGAAAGGGAAAACAGGTAGAGAAGAAGAAGGGGAAGGGAAAAGGCTAGGAGCAAGGGTCGGGGGGGGACTGCGAAATTGTAATATTCAAAAATAGGAAAAATATACACTATTGGGAATATCTTAAGATATTCCAAAAGTGGAGCTACAGCAATACATGAACACAATATTGTAAACATAGAAAATATGGTCATGTCATGAGAGAGAACAATATTCAGCCATCATTTTATTAATGGATCAGCAAAAATGTACAAAATATCATGAGGGACATGCCACTCAAGCCATAAGAACAAGTCTCCAATTATCAAAGCAATAGATACATGAGATGCTGCAACTATATAGAATGCCAGAGAGCAGTGACTATGCAATATATATTAGTGTAGAAGCTGCTTCAAATGTACATACATGAAATATGGCTAAAGGAAACAAAATAAATGCCCAATAATGAAGATATGGGCTCCAATACAAGATTTCTAGCCAACCAGGAAAGGATTGCTAGAAATGCCGGAAAACATACAATGTGACAAATAACCCTGGGGTTAATGTGTCATTGCAAATCAGATCTGATATAGAATGAGGCTATGCCAGATCTGAAATATTGATGTCCTCCTCCAATGGTTTTTCTAATTATAAGGCTGATCCCTCTACTCAGAAATAGACCCTCCTGATGAGCTCAATGAACCCTCCCAGCATCTGCCTCTGAAAATAACGCAGATATGGACTGAAACTACGCTGTGAGGGATGTAGATGGTTGGCCTGATGCCAAAGATATGAAAATATTCCCAGGAGTCATCCTTACTCATATTCCAATGGATAGACGAGCTCTCCACTGAAAACAAGCCCAGAAATGACTCAAAGAGATCCTCCGTTGCTACACCCTACAACACAACCCATCTCTAAACAGAAACTGCATTGTAGATGAAGGAGGTAGCTTGGAAAAAATGCTGGAATGAGGAAATGTAGCTCAATAACCTCTCCTTCCCTGAGGATGAGGTAGGGATTCCTGACCAGGAACACCCTTGTGCTAAACAACACTGCAACCCTGCTAAACAGCAAGAGGAAGCAAAGTCTCAACAGACCAAAGAAAATAATAATCCAAGCATGAATACAATGGCTGCCCTCCTCTCCATATAAATCAAGTGCTCCTCTCCACAATGGGTCCCATCCATATATGCCACCTAGCCCATGCAAGTTGTCCTTCATTAAAACTGTGTTGTCCAACCTGGACATGCAATGTATCTAGACAGTGCATGTGGACTTGGTCAAATATGACTGAATCAACATGATCCAATCCTTTTCACACATGTGGGTGCTCAATCTAGTTGCTTATTCTCCCCCTTTTCACATGAGGAATGTTATTTTCTCTTCTGAAGAGGTTAATGGGCCTCCCTACCAATTTTATTCATCTACTGCTAGCTATACTATTCCTTTTAGCTTGAGGCTAAAAATTGGGAAAATTACAGTCCTCCCCTCCAAAATGTTGCTTGTCCTCAAGCAACTGTATAGAGAGAGAAAAATTTCTCCCCTTCTCCTCTTGTGGCCTCCTCATCAATAGTCCCCACCACTGCTCAAGATTATCTGCAACAAATTTTTCCTCCAATGTCTCCTCCCAAAGATGCATGACCAAATGGCTCACATCATGAAAAGGTGGTAGGTGTAAGTGGAAAATTTCTTGCTGTCTCATGGCCTCCTCAAGGTAGGAGTGATGATACACATGGAAAATTTCATTCCATGCTATCATCCAAATGAAATGAGCCATCCTAGGTAGCTCATCAAAGAAATCCGCAACCCTAGTTTTATGCAATGTGTTGGGGTTGAATGGAGAGTTTATGTTTTCCCATCCAAGTAGTTTCTCTCTCCACTTATGGTAAGTATGAGGGGGCTGATGATATTGGGCTGCAATGTCATGGCCTTCAAAAATGGCCCAAGTTACCCTACAAGATAAGTCAACCATGAAGTGCCTCCTCCAAGAACACAAGTTCACCCAAGGGCTCCTCCTACATGAAGGAAAGAGGTGTGTTGTGGAAATCATGGTGTGCCCATTGTTTCTCCTAAAATATACAACATGTAAAATAGGGAGAATCATACTCCCAATGGGCATCTCCATCTCAAATTCCACTCTCCAAACAAATCTTCCCATGAGTACAAACATATCAGAAATATATGGAAGAAAAATACTATGAAAACAATTTGTCAATTGACAACCGGAGAGTGAATCAAAGTTCCACACAAGGAACCAACGCAGTGCATTCCAAGCCTGCCTCAAAACAAAAAATAACAAGTGCTTCACCAGCCACTTGTTTTCTGCCACAGTCATCTCATAAGATGGAAACATGAAGATACAATGTGGTGTCAATGGTGCACACCAAGAATCATGTGGCTTCCCCCACAAACCACCAAAAAGATAGACAGAATCAATGCTACAAGTAGCTGCAAGTATATCATCATACAATATGCAAGAAGAGATAATTCTTCTTGATACATCATGCTGCTCAAACAAGGAAAAAAAGTACAATACAAAATGTGAAATTACACCTCCTCCATCATGTACTTGAGATCTTGAGCTGAAATGGCTCAACTGGAATCTTTCCCTCACCTAAAATGAGTAGGGAAGTGGTTGTGACCTCCTATATATCACCATCCAGGCTATGCATCTCTCCATATGTTGAAATGTGTCATGCTGGATGCCCTCCCAAGTGAACTGCTCTGCCAACGAAAGATATGCATCATAATGCATGGAAGGGAAGTCCTCATGTGCTGCAAGTAGCAACTTCTCCTTGAGACTAGATGATCTAGTCAAGAAGACTCTGCCATGTAAATATATGACCATATCATCCACCATATACTCATCATCTCTATCCGAGTCATCGAGAATCATGCACACACCAAGATCCTTGGAGTACTCTACTAAGGGCTGAGATCTCCAATAAGGATCAATCCTCCTAAGAGACAGCGCTGGTGATCTGGTATGTGAAGCTCTCCTCATGCTGTTGCCTACGAATTTGACATCCCCCATGCCAAATTCTTCCTCCAAACTCTTCACCTCTCCAAAATCCAAGAGTGGTGAATCAAAAGACAAGATTCCTCTCATCAACTCTAGATATGGTGGGTTCCCAGGTGGAATGCCTCCATGTAGTGAGACATCAATGTCAAGAGTGGACTATACATATGGTTGGGAAACCTTGCCCTTGCCTTCACAGCACAATAAAAACTGCCTCCTCTTTGCATTAGCTCCCTGAAATAGAGAAGGGTTTGTGCCTCTCATCACATGATATTGTTCTTCCTTCCTACCCCCTCCTTCCAGCTGCAATGCTTCACAATCATGCTGCTCACTGATTGTGCTTAGACCTCTATCTGAGTGTCTGGAGTATCCTTTTCCTGCTCATTTACAATAATTGTAGCAGCATCTGTGTTCTTCTTTGTGTTTTCTTCATCTAGCACCTTAATTGTTTCTTTTTCCTTCTCCACTAGATTGAGCTTAGGTTTCTTATTATATCTGATTTTAAACCTAGTCTATGTTGTTGTTTCAGCTGTGTAGGTGCCTTCTTCCTGATTCTCTTAGTGGCTTTATCCTCTTTATTTACAGTTTTCAGGGTGTGACTAGTATCACCTTGTTTAACTGTTTCTACCAAGGTATTTTCTAGCCATTTTGTTTATTTGGAAAAATGTTCAATATTTGGCCTTTTATCATGGATATAAGGGGTCAATTTTCATTTTACCCTCATTTTACTGAGTATTCCCTGAGGATCATAATTCCATAAGAAACTTTCTTCAAATTTATATTCCAACAACTGTTTTGATGCTTCTATACCTGCTTCCCTGTGATTACAAATGAAAGGACCCACCTGGTTCTGTAATTTGAATTGAGTCTTATTTTTGGCAGCCAAGAAGTTGATAGAATCTTGTTGTGAAACTAGCTCCAAAAATAGAAGAAAAGAGATATCAACGCCTTAGAAATAAGCCACGTCGAGGGGGCAACCTCAAATAAATTACATGAATGAACAATTCTTGGATGATACAAATTACAAAACCTCCTTTCTATATCATGGATTCCATGGGGCCACATTGTAATCCTAGCTGACCTAACAATAATAATTTAAGGGCAAAATAATAACAATATGGGGGTTACAGGGGTACAATAATAACAATAAGGGGGTTACACTAATAACAATAAGGGACTATACTAGTAATATAGGGACCTAACATGCCCCTCTCCTTCAAAAAAGTGTTGTCCTCAATGCTTGAGTTGCTCTGGGTGCTTCTGTATAAAATTCTCATCCTCCCATGTAGAATCTTCAGTGGGTAAGTTCTTCCACTTGATGAGATACTCTGAAATTGATCGATTTCATTGCTGTCGAGTTCTTGTTTCGGTGACTGCTTCAAGTTCCAATATGATCTTTCCTTCCTCATCAAGTTCTGGCAATATTGTTTGAACTGGAATACTTTCACCTATAACCTTCTTTAAGCATGAAACATGGAAAACTGGATGCACTCGTGAAGAAGCAGGAAGCTCCAATTTGTATGCCATAGTACCAATATTTTGCAACACCTTGTAAGGACCATAGTACTTTGGCGATAATTTATTATCCTTCTTTGCTTGCTTGAGGGACATTTGTTTGTATGGATGTAGCCGTAAAAATACCCAATCTCCTACATCAAAACTTCTCTCGCTACGATGTTGATCTGCCTGTTGTTTCATTCGATTTTGTGCCAAATTTAGGTTATCCTTTAAGAGTTGGAGAACTTCTTGCTGATGCTCGATGTGATCTTCCACCGCTTGAACCTTCGAATTTTCCCTTAAAGATGATGTGATGGATGGTGGATGATATCCATAAAGTGCCATAAATGGGGTCATTTTTGGTGCAGTATGGAAGGAAGTGTTATACCACCATTCAGCAAGAGGTAACCACTTGACCCATTGTGTTTGTTTATCAGATACAAAACAACGAAGATATCCTTCCAAACATTTATTTACTATCTCAGTTTGACCATCAGATTGAGGATGATAAGATGAGCTATGAGCTAATTGAGTACCCAAACAAGAAAATAACTCCGTCCAAAAATTTGCAGTAAAAATGGGATCTCTGTCGCTCACAATAACCCTTGGGCTTCCATGTAGCTTTTGAATTCTATCCATAAATGTAGTAGCAACTGTACTTGCTTTAAATGAATGAGATAATGCACAAAAGTGTGCATACTTGGTAAGTCTATCAACTACCACCATAATGACACTCTTTCCTTCGGACTTAGGTAAACCTGTGATAAAATCCATTGAAATCTCCTCCCAACATTAACTTGGAATGGATAAAGGTTGTAGAAGACCCGAGGTCTTAATTGTATCAACTTTATTCTATTTGAAAATAAAAAATTCTACCACAAACTTTTGAATATCAGATTTAGGGCCATCCCAAAAAAAATGCTTTCTTCACCCTGTGGTAAGTTTTTAAAAATCCTGAGTGTCCTCCTAAAGGAGAAGTGTGCAATTCCAAAACAATATTTTGTTTTAGTTGGGAATTCTTACAAAGATATAAGCGATCTTTGTACCACACGGAATCATTTTTTTGACTAAATGTATCAGATGTACTAGGATCTTGCTGCAACTTTTGAATGAGTGTCCACACTTCTTTGTCCTTCTTCCATTCATCCCTTGCTTCAGTTATCCAATTTTGTTGGATAATAGAAATGGCACAAAGAAATGCTTCCACCTCTTCATTATTTCTTGAGAGTGCATCTGCAACAACATTTAGCTTCCATTTTTTGTAGATTATTTCAAAGTCATAACCCAACATCTTTGTGACCCATTTTTGCTGCTCTTCTAAAGATAGTCTTTGTTCCAAAAAGTGTTTAAGACTATCATAATCAGTTTTTACCTTGAAGTGTCTTCCCATTAGGTAAGTTCGCCATTTCTTTAGTGCATGCAGTATTGTTAATTTTTTTTTCTCATAAATAGCTTTCTGTAAATACTTTCCTTTGATTGGACGACTTTCAAAAGCAATGGGTCTTCCTTCTTGCATTAAAACAACACCAATTCCATTTCCTGAGGCATCACATTCCACAGTAAAGGTTTTTGTGAAGTCTGGCATAGCTAAGATCGGTGCTAGGCACATTGACTCTTTAATATGTTCAAAGGCCTTAGTTGCTTCAGGAGTCCATGAAAATCCATCTTTATTCAATAATGTTGTTAGAAGTGCTGCTATTCTCCCATAATTCTTAACAAACTTGTGATAATACCCCGTTAACCCAAGAAATGCTCGCAACTTCTTTATGTTTGTGGGGACTTTCCATTCTTTAATATATTTAATTTTGTTAGGGTCTACCTTAACACCCTCGTGAGATACAATATGACCCAGATATTCCACCTCTTGTACTCCAAAAAAACATTTGGATGTTTTTGCATATAATTGTTTCTCCTACAATAGTTTGAGCACCCTGTCAACATGTTGAACATGATCCTTCCAAGACCTGCTGTAGATTAGTATATCATCAAAAAATACTAGCACAAATTTTCTATGGAAGGGTTTGAAAATGGAATTCATCAAGCCTTGAAATGCAAAAGGTGCATTGGTAAGGCAAAAAGGCATGACCAAAAATTCATAATGACCCTCATGAGTTCGAAATGCTGATTTCGGAATATCTTTAGTCTTCATTCTAATTTGATGATATCCTGAACGAAGATCCAACTTGGTAAAATAAATTGCTCCATGTAATTCATCCAATAATTCATCAATCACAGGAATGGGAAAATTATCTTTAATGGTGAGCTTATTGAGCTCCCTATAATCCGGACACATTCGCCATGATCCATCCTTCTTGTGTACCAATACTATAGGAGTAGAGAAAGAACTTTGACTAGGTTGAATTATACCTGCCTCTAACATTTCTGCAATCATACGTTCAATTTCGCTCTTTTGGAAGTAAGGATATCTATAAGGCCTGATGTTTGGAGGAACACTTCCTGGAATCAAATGAATAGCATGATCATGATCATGAATAGGTGGGAGTCCTTGGGAGTTTCAAACACCTTGGAATGATTGTCCAAGACTTGTTGGAGATCTGCAGAAATAGATGATTTTGATGTCGGAACTTCTAGTGAGCATAATTTTGCAATTACGCCTCGTTGTTCTTTCTTTAGAAGCTTTGTCATGACATTAGAGCTTATTATCCTTCCTGGCTTCCCTTCAATACCCCGTAATTCGACTTCCTTTCCTTCTGAAAAAAAATTTCAAGAAAAGTTCTTGAAAATTAAAAGCTACCGTCCCCAAAGATTGTAACCATTGTACTCCTAGTACAACATCAACACCTCCCATAGGAATGGGAAGCATTGGACTAGTCAATACATATTCCCCCATGGTTAGCTTGATATTATGGCATTTTACAGAGCAATTTATAGTTCCTCCATTTGCAACCATCACTTGACATTCTAGTGTTGGGTATAGGAAACAATTCAATTCCTTGGCTACCTTACAATGAATAAAATTATGGGTACTACCTGAATCAATCAACACTATTACCTTTTTCTTCTTGATATGTCCTTCTATCTTGAGAGTTTGAGGAGTGGTAATTCCTACTAATGCATTACACGATATGGTCAGACTCATTTCTTCCTCTTCTAGGGTTGGTTCCTGGTGTATATCCTCTTCTTGTTCATTTTCTTCTTCCTCTTCACAATCTATGTAAAATAATTTCTTCTCAGCACACTTATTACCTTTAGTGTATTTTCTATCACAACTGTAGCAAAGCCATTTTGCTCTTTTTTCTTCCAATTGTTGTGGTGTCAACCTTGTAGGTTGTGGAAATCTAGGAATAGCAACACTTCCATCTTTATAGAAGTGAGTGGTAGGCTTCCTTGTCACCATAATTTTACATTCAATTTTTCTTGCCAACCTGAATGCCTTCTCCAATGAATTAGATTCCAAAACGTGAACTTCATTTTGGATGTTATCCTTTAAAGTACCTCTGAAGAGATCAATCATGTGTTCCTCTGGAATATTAGTTACCCTTATATTCAATTTTTGGAAGTCCTCAATGTGCTCCCCGGCTAAACCCTTTTGTTTGAGATTTATCAATTGGCTAAAGAAGGTGTTTCTCTGTGTATCCTCATAATGTGCTATCATTTCCTCTGTAAAAATTGACCAAGTGACAATTTTTTTATGGGAGAAAAGCCATTGATACCATACAAATGTATTTTGTTCTAGATGTAAAGTTGCAATGCGTACCTTTTGTGTTTTTTGAACATTATTGAGATCAAAATATTGCTCCATCTGTAGTATCCATGTTATAGGATCCTTTCCATCAAACTTCCTCATATCCATTTTTGGAATATGGTGGTTCTTCCTGCCAACATTATAGTTTATGAAATCACGATTAACATTTATTTTGTTCTCATCATGAGTTTCCTCTATTATATTTTCACCATTAGGAAACATTTGTTGTATCAACTTTTTCAAACCTTCCATGTCTGCTTTTAGATCATTCTTCATGTTTTCCATTTTTTCATCGAGCTTAGCTTCCATGTCATCCATATTAGATTCCATGCCAGCTTCCATGCCATCTATCTTAGCTTCCATGACATTCTTAAAAACATCCATCTTAGATTCCATGATTTCTTCAAACCATCCATCTTAGTTTCCACACCTTTCTTCAAAACTTCCATGTCATTTTTTATTGCACTTTGCGAGAGCGAAATTTGTTGCACTTTCTCTTGTAAATTTGATATGTCATGTTGCCATTCTTTGTCTTCATGAGTCATAGTAGAGCCTTCTAAAGGCTTAATGGGTGTTGAATTCTTTTTAGGAGGCATTTCAGAACCCAATACTGCAATATATTCTACAATATGCCCTTGGAATCAATTCAACTTGATTATTCAAACAAGACTTATGTAATTCGGAAAAAAAATACACACCTTTTACTTGCTTTTGAGGAGCTCGATATTGAAATTGACTTATATCTATACTTGCAGATCCTCAATATCTAAAATTCGTTCCTGTAGTAGTCCTCTAAAGCTTCTTTCAAATGCCATAGGTCTGACTTGATTTGGATTCTTCAAGGCAACGTTATGGCCAATCTCCCACAATGACCTAATTATGAACTGGTTCAGTAGAGAGCACTTGTACGACTTGCCACATGTCATTGTTTGCTCCTTTGGCTCTAAAATTTATAGACAGGAAACTACAGTCTGTGTACTTCTAGTCACTTTTTATAGAATTCCAATCTGATGCTTAGAGAGAGAGTTATGAATATTTTCCCACGATCACCTCTTTGAGATGAAATTCGAGAGCCTGAAAAAGACCTAACTTCCATAGATCATATCTCCGAAAATATGCGAACCAAGCTCTGAAATTTTGCAAATATGTTCCTCAGGAGTTCGACTTCGCTCTCTAAAATTTCAGCTTTTGAACCTTTGTAGAAACAAAGTTATAGCGAAAATGTTGCGATGACATTTTAAAGTAAAATTCAGGAGCCTGCAAAAAGCCCTAACTTCAACAGATCATATCTCCTAAAATATTGCGAACCAAGCTATGAAATTTTGCGACGATGTTACTCGGGATTTTCGCTTCGCACTCTAAACATTTCAGCTTCTGAACCTTCATAGAAAAAAATTTATAGCACAAATTCCACAATGACCTGTTTGGAGCAGCGAAACTCTAGAAGCCAAAGCTCTGATACCAAATGTTGTGAAACCAGCTCAAAAAATAGAAGAAAAGAGATATCAATGCCTTATAAATAAGCCACTTGGAGGGGGAAACCTCCAATACATTACATGAATGAACAATTCTTGGATGATACAAATTACAAAACCTCCTTTCTATATATAGGAGTCCATGGGGCCACAATGTAATCTTAGTGGGGCCACAATGTAAACCTAGCTGACCTAAAAATAATAATCTAAGGGCACAATAATAACAATATGGGGGTTACAGGGGTACAATAATAACAATAAGGTGGTTACGCTAACAAAAATAAGGGACTATACTAGTAATATAGGGACCTAACAAATCTGAATTTAGAATTTGCCTTATGTACTCTAAGGCAAAAACTCTCATTGGCAAGTATTTTTGCAGTTTATAGGGTAAAAGGTTTGACCCATAGAATCTGATCTCTGTATGATTTTGGTAAAGGTACCATTCTCCAGTTCTACTTTGCTCTGACAAATGTAACACTTTCTTTATCTCATTACTTATTCTTGGTTGTACATTGTTTGTCAACATGTTTATCAATGGATGAACAAAACAATATATGAAATCCACATAAGTGAATTCTGTTGATTCTTTTCTGATTAGAGAGGTCCAAAAGATGACTAACAATGGATTACCTTCTACATCCAATTTCTGAAGCTTTATAGGGAATTTATCTGCTTGGAAGTAAAGGAACATGTGAAAGAGGAAGGATGAATACCTAAAAACTCCTTCAGTGGGAAATTTCACAAGTTGATCATGTATATTATCAGCTATGTATTCAACATAGTTATAGATGACAAAAGGAGGTTGACCTGGCACAAAAGTGGATAGAAAACCAAGAATAGACTCATCTGTGTGTTCATCAGTAAAATAACCTAGGATAAAGGATAACATAGAAATGACATGCCTTGATCCTTGAGGAAATTTAGAAGATGAATAGGAAGGATTTATCTTTGGGATTTCAACATATGCAGGCATGAAATTTTGGAAGATCTAAAATCTCTTAGTAAATTCTAACTCAATATAAAGCTTTGTGAGAGCTTCTATGGATAATGGGACTGCATTGGGATCTGGTTTTAGCTGAAGCATTAGGTTTATAGACTCTGAAGTAATAGTAAACAATACTTCTTTGTTAGCATCAACCATAGCTCTTTGGTCTGGGGAATAGTAGGATTGGCATATAATAATGACTTATGGGCACTGATGAGTATGTGGGACTACATATTTGGGTAAATTGGACTCCCAAATCTGAACTTCATCTCCTTGATCTAAGGATTTTTCTAGACTCCAGCAGTGGAGATCTAGAAGATTGAATTCAATGATTGGATCAATTATTTTGTAATCTACATAAGCTACAGGTGTATGCTCAACATCTACAACAGGAGGTTGTAGTGGATTTATAACAATTGTGCTCTTAGAAGCCATTTCTGGGTGTAATTTTAGCCTTCTGGATGCTTAAAACTCTATTTTTAGGCTTTTTGTACTATTATGTAAGCTTAGATTGTTTACAGAAGGTATTTTTTGCTTGACAGAGGTCTTTTTAACAGCAAAGGCTACAATCAGGCTTTTTTTTGGTTTTAACTTTAAATTTAGTTCCAAAATTAATCTTCAAACTCTTTTACAGACTCAGAAAATTTATAACAAGGGGTTTCAACTCATTTCTTGGGAAAAATAAACCTAAAATAGATTAATCCATGTGCAGAACAACTCTGAGTATTTGCAAAAGGGTTTTTGGATTAATTAGAAGTTCTTTAAGGTCTACAAAGGCTAAACTATATTCAATTTCATTTTAAAACTAGATATAGTATCAAAAACTGAAATTTTATCAGGGTTTCACAACAAATCCATTCTTTGAAGGTAGATACAGGTCTTTCTGTGGGAAAACAGGGTTTATGGCTATCAATTTCACATGAAACTCTTTTGCAAATGACAAGGAGGTTTATTTTTTTGAAGAATACCTGTTCTTACAGGTATATGGTCTTTAAACAGGGTTTCTGAGGCGTTGGAGGGCTCTTAGATGTTGTTGAAGTCTTTGGAAGTAGAATGGAGGCTTCAGGCAGTCTTAGCAGCAATTTTTAATAGATCTCTAGCTCTTTGGGCATGTAAATGGTATAAAACACTCTTTTCTTCAGTTGGAAGAGTTTAAACCAGCAAAAAATGCAAAAAAGGTTTAAACTGTGCTTATATGAAGTTTTATAGAGTTCTTATGTTTAAACAATGTTCCGCAGTTAATGTGAGTCAAATCAAAATGGAGGTAGTTTGGCGCTGGGAGGAGAAACCATAAGAAGTTATCACATGATGAGAAAGTGGTTTGTGGTTTTTGGCCAACGAATGCGATCGAATGATTTAGCGCCGTGTGGAAGAGAGAAAGTATGGCAAAAATGCCCATTTCGCAAAATCAAAATTGATTAGCAACCACGCTTTTGGAAATGCGACATTGCATCTGAATCATCGGATTGTGTTAAGGAGATGCGAACGACGGAGATTTAGTAATGAAGTAGCTCGGCATATGGGGCGTGGGGCCTGGGAGATCTTATATATGGCAGGGTTAAGTTTATATGTTTAAAACATAGTTTTAAACATAAAACTAATGTTTTTAATGCAATGGGTCGGATATGTGAATATCTGAAATTTACACAGCGAATAAGGGATTTGCATGTGTTTTATGACCTTTGGGCGGGGATATACATATGTAATATATTTTAATCTATGGGGATCGTGGGGTATATATCACGTGGGGTAATATAACCATAGGTTAAAATTAATAAGTGGGTTTGGGATTTATAATATAAATGAGTTAATATAGCTACGGGGAGGGGTATTTTATAAGGATATTATTACATTGAATTAAAGTTAATATGAAATGAATATGATGAGTAGAAAATATACAAATATACCAAGTAGAGTGTAAAATAAGCATATGAGTACAATGGTGGTCCCATTTTTAAACATTTACACTTAATACTTAGGATAAATTGTATTTTGTGGGTTTTTTGAATGTTTTTGCATGAAATGAGATTAGTTAAAGGGGGTTTTTACTTTCCCTAAGCAAAAAGTGTTTTAACTTAGGAAATGGATTATATCTTTGGAAAAGGATGATTATGTTGAGGAAATGGGTTTTTTATGAAGGGAATCCAATACATATTACTAATCAGTTATTAAGCCTTGAGTCCGGTCCCAACAAAAGCCAGAGAAATGCTCTGAGTCTTTTTAACTGAAGGTTTTGAATACTGAATACTTTGAGGGGAGGGAAATCAGTAATTTTTTCCAGATGATGTTTTATTACATGCCTTGTACAACTGCTTTCTACCTACCCATCATTTATTCTATCATTTTTCATTATTTGCATGGGTGCATTTGAGCTTGCAACCCGAAATCCATTTTTCTTTTAAAGAATAAACTATCTAAATCTAACCTTATTTCATCCGAGGGCTCAGATTAGACTGTTGAGCTTCTCATTTATTCTCTAACTATCTACTAATTTTTCAAGTTTAAACTGTTTGAAAAATCTTTATTCTCTATCTATAAACATGAAATTTAAAGCATGATAAGCCAAGATTAAACTATTTAACTCATCATAGATCATGGCATTTTGAACAAGCTGCACATAATCATTATTCTTGCAGTAAAAGTAAAAGTAGTGGCATTTTGACTTGCATCACTTTCATGTCTTATTCTTATCTCTTTTTTGTTTGGGGTCCATTTTTATTTTTTCTGATCTTTTTCTTTTCAAGTCCTTTGATCTTTATTTTAGGACTTTTACCCTCTTTTCATTTTTTATTATTTTCAAATATGGGAAAACAACTTGCAGAAAGCAAGTTATGTACATATTTACAAGACTAATCATAGTCAATTAAAAAAGTATGAACCCTATTATTATAGGACCCTAACAATGGCTCCACATGGGGATGGCATTTTCTGGTGAAATGTCAAGAACTTTGAGACTAGTAGCCTTTGAATTTTGACTATGTTGATCTTGAAAGTGTATTATGAGCTTTGCAATTATTCATAATTATGATATTTTACCTTTCAAAGCTTAGGGCCTTCTCTCTGGGCTTCAAATTTTTTAGGAAAACATCCAATCCAATCTAAAATCTGTAATGTTATGTACAATGGATAAAGTAAACAAAATTAACTATTGGGTATTTCTGAAGAGTAGTAGTGCTTCAGCATTCTGCCATTGACAAGTCCACCTAGAAGATCTGATCCATCCATTTCTCTCAAAAAGAAAGCATTGTTACCTATATAACCATAAATAACATAAGGTCCTTTCCATAGGAAATAAAATTTCCCATGTTTACCTTTCTCTTCTCTCCTTGAATCCAATTTTAGAACTTTGTCACCAATGTAGAAATCATCTTCTTTACTCTTTTTGTAAAAAATTTTCTTAACCTTATCTTGGATAAATTGAGACTTAAGGTAAATCTCTTCTCTTGTTTGCTACAAGTGAATGGTTTGATTAATCCTTCTTTGAATTTCATTGGTCTCAAATTGTAATTCTTGAATTATCTTCATTACTAGTACTCCTAAGGAAGATGGAAAAACTACATCCATTCCATAAACAAGATGGTAAGGGGATGTACCAAGAGATTTTTTGGTGGTAAGTCTATCTTCCCATAAGGCATTAACTAACCTCTTGTTCCAAGTCTTCTTGTTATCTTCTAGTAATTTCTTGATGATGTTCACAAGGATTTTATTGGAAGATTCAGCAAGGCCATTACCTTGAGGGTAATATGTAGTAGAATGGCCTAGGGTAATGTGGTATTTATGGTAGAAATCAATCATCTTTTTGGATTTGAATGCAGCTGCATTGTCAGTGATAATATTTTGGGGGCATCCAAATCTTGAAAGTATGTTTTTTTCTAAAAAGGAGATAATGACAGTGTCAGTGGCTTGCCTGGAGGGTATGGCTTCTATCCACTTAGTAAAATAGTCAGTGGTTGTCAGAATCCACTTATGTTGGGTTGAAGATGGAGGGTGAATTTCACCAATGAAGTCAAGACCCCATTGTTGAAAAGGAATTTCTATTGAGATGGGTTTTAAGGGCAGGGGTAACAACTTTTTCTTTCCCTCAAATATTTGACACTTTTGACAGGAGGTCACATAATTTTTTACATCTGCAAACAAAGTAGGCTAGTAAAAACAAGCTCTCAAGATTTTGTCTGTAGTAGTCTTCCAGTAGAGATGTCCTCCATAGTCACCTGCATGAAATTCTTCTAAAACTTTGTTAGCTTCTTATTTAAGTAAAAAATTTAGTAAAATTCCACTATGATCTTTCCAAAAAAGTACATTCTCTAAGATAAAAAATCTTACTCCCTTTAATTTTAAGAATCTAGCTTTTGTCCTTAATAATCCAGGAGGAGCTTGTAAATATAGTAATACAAATATGATGTCTGCATACCATGGTGAGTCTGAAAAGGCTTCACTGATCTCTGGAGTCACCCTCTCTTCCTGATCATGTACTTGGGCAATAAAATTAATGTCTAAAGCATGACAATTAAATTCAACCATGAGTTTGGCTAAACCTTAACCTTTTATGAGTTTAGTGGGTTTTATTTCTATGTCATATTCCAATATTGTGGCAATCCACTTGCCTCTTTTACCATCAGGCCCATTCTATGTTAGAATGTCCTTTACAACTGCATTTAGAACACAAGCAATGATGTGTGAATAAATAATGTACACTCTAAAGTCTTTGATTGCCTTTACCAAAACTAGGGCCTGTTTCTCCATGATATTGTACTTGAAAGTGGCATTTCTGAGTGATTTTCTAAAGAAAGCTATAGGCTGTTCATAGCCCTGGTCATTTTTCTGCAGTAGAAATGCATCAATAGTGTGTTCTGAAGCAAAGGAGAAGATAATAAAATCCTTCTTAAAATCAGGACTTATAAGGACTGGTGTTTTGGTTAAAGCTTGTTTAATTGATTCAAAATATTGCGTAGCTTCAATAGTCCATTTAAGTACTGAATCCTTTTTAAGCATATTGTTAAGCTCTCTGATTATTTCAGCTAGATTTGAGATGAATCTTCTAAGGAAATTAATTTTACCTAGAAATGCTTATAACTCTTTAATGTTCCTAGGAGGACTAATGTTAAGAATTGTCTCTATTCTGGCAGGATCTATTCTAATTCCCTCTTTAGATATAATGTGTCCAAGTAACTTACCTTATTCTAATCCAAATAAATTTTTCTTAGTATTTAGAGAAATGCCAAATTTTATGCATTTAAGAAAGACTTGTCTGAGATGATCCAAGTGTTCATAATCAGTCTTTGATAAAACAATAATGTCATCTAAATAAATTACTAAGAATTCATGAATTTCCTTTGCAAAGGCTATATCCATAGCTCTTTGAAAAGTGGCTCCTGCATTCATTAACCCAAAAGGCATTTTTACATACATAAAATTACCCCATGGAGTGGTAAAAGTAGTTTTGGCTTGGTCCTCTGGTTGGACTAGGATTTGGTTATACCCTGAAAATCCATCTAAAAGTGAAATCCTAGAAGAACCAACTACTCTCTGTAAAATGTGATCCATCTTTGGTAAAGGGTAATTTTCTTTTAAGGATACCTTATTTAAATTTAAAAAGTCAACACATAATCTAATTTCTCCTGTCTTTTTCCTAGTGGGAACTAGATTAGAAACCCAATCAGAATATTTGACTAGTGCAATTATTTGGGAACCATACATTCTTTTTACCTCTTCTTCAATTAAAGGCATAAAAACAGGATTGATCCTTCTTAAATTTTGTTTAAAATGTTTTTGGTCCTCTTTAATAGGTATTTTATGCTGTATTATGTTGGTGTCATAGGATTTTAGGTCCTCATAACTCCAAGCAAACACATCTTGAAATTCCTTAAAAAGAGCTATGTATTTTTCTTTTTCTTGTTGAGGTAAAGCTTTGGAAAGTTTAGTCATCTTAGGTTTTAACTTTGTACCAATATTACATTCCTCAATATTAGATCTAAGTGGCTCCATTTTGGGTTTTCTTGCAACATGATTTGAGTCAAATAAATCTTCTAAAGGAGTTAAGCATTTGATAAAAAATTATCCTTTAAGTTCAAAATATCAGATTCATCATCAACTATCTCTTCAATTTCTACTTTTTCTAAATTATCTATGTCTGTTAGAATAATTTTAGTAGGTTTAGAAAAACTTAAATTATTTACATCTATGTTATTCATATAAATTTCACTATCTAAATTCTGATCTACTGTACAGTCTGTCTATTTTACAATTCTAAAATTCACCTTTATTGTTCATAAAATGGTAAACTCGTTGATCTTGTGAGAAAATTTTCCAATATTTAAGATTATCTGGGATTATTGGTATGTGTTTAACTTTTGCAGTATATCTATGATTTGGCTGAAATGGCAGATTATAGGTACTAGCAAAAGTTGCCAGAGAGTGAGCCTGTATATTCTGTTTTCTTGGTATTGTAGAAAAATTACATTCTAATAGTTCTTTGATCAAATCTAACACAGTTTCTCTATATTGGCTTAATCTTGGATTATAAACATAATATTCTCCATTTCTCCGTTTTACAATTAACTCTGAGTCTCCCATAATTGATATTCTTTTACCTCCTAAATTACTAACAATTTGAAGTCCTAAAATGAGAGCTTCATATTCAGCCATGTTATTGGTACATTTGAAATCATTCTGAAAGCATGGCCTTCTACATGATTGTTTTCCATATTAGTTATCCAAACTCCTACTCTTGCTCCTAATTTATTGACTGAACCATCAAAATCTAAATTTCATAATGATTCATGAATGATATTTTCACTGTCTGGGGTTTTGTTTTTCTCTTAGTTTAGTTTTGATTTCAGTATCAGTTTCAGAGTTGCATAAGATGAATGAATCCATGTCAGTAGGTGTGATGTAAATTGGGTAATTTCTTGGTCTTTCTACACTACTTACCATGTATTTTATCAATTTTTCCCTATAGAGTTTATTTGGTTGGCCAAAAACTGATATGGTTGCATATGACATATCCAATTGTAGAGATCCCTGTCATTTAGCTCCCCATGAGCGAGATAAGAGCATTCCATACTTGGGAGGGATGTCAGCTACTACAATGTCCATGAGCATGCTTTTACTAGGATATTGAACTAATGTGACACACAAATCTTTAATCAAACCTAAACATTTGACTTTTCTGGAATCAAATCAAAAGAGATCTTTTTAAGGCCTAGTGATGTCTAAATTCAGGGTTTCCATTATTTCTTTTGGCATTAAATTGTGTGAAGCTCCTGAATCTAGCATTGCATTGTGTAATATTTGGTCATGAATAGTTAAGCTAATGTAAAACGGTTGAACTACTCCATCTTGGTGTTTTCCATTAACATTAGGACCAAAAATTAACTCTGGTTGATCATCATTTAGATTTACTGAATCTTCTCCATCATTCATGTTTAAGGTTTAAGTGATAGTTGTTTTGTACAAATCATGTTTTACCAATTCTTTCAAAGGAACTGGTATTTTTAATTTTGCAATTTTAGCTTGTATATTAAATGAAGGTTGTGATTTACTGAGCTGAATTATTTCTTCTTTAGTAACTGTAGTTTGAGTAGGTTTATCTTCTTTTCCTATAGCTATTTTCTCATTTTTAGTTTGTGTTTCTTGTGTCTTACTGCTCTTAGTTTTGTTTTCAGGAATAGTTTGAGAAGCAATAGATGTTTTTTCAGATTTTGTGTTTTTAGAAGCTGTTTTGGCAGTAGCAGATTTTGGATCAACAATGTGTGTTTTGGAATCTAAAGTTGTTGTTTTAGCAGAATTAGTTGTTTTAACAGCAGCAGATTTTTGTGAATCTATTGATGTTTGGAAAACCTCATCTGTTATATCAACAATCTTGGGACTGGGTGAAATTTTAGGGTTGGAAACTTTCTGGGAAGAATTGGAGTTTTGCTTATTTTCCCTAGGGAGAATTTGTAGAAATTTTGTTGTGGGAGCTTCTATTGTTTTCTTTGTTTGTATTTGTGCAGATTTTTTAGTAGAAGGCTCTATGTTTTTCTTGATTCTAAGGTTATATTGCTTATGTAATTCATTGATAGAAAAATCATAACCTTGTTTGTAATCAAATGATTCACTTGAATCTAATTGAAGTTGTTGTAGTTCAAATAACTCTTGGTTTTCCTGTGTGAGAAAGATAGTGTTATCATCATTTATACCCATTAGATTTATGGTTTCTTCATCATTTTCATCTTGATGAGAAATTTCAGCATATTTCTCTTGAAAATGAAGTCTTATTGTTTGTTCAGGTGTTGATTCTTTGGATTTAGCAGTATTTGTATTTTTCCTGAAGTTGGGATTTCTAATTTGTTGTTGATTATCCCATTGTGGCTTTCTTTATATATTATATAATCTATCCATAATTCTCTCTAAAGTTCTAGCTAATTGATCTATTTTTAAATATGAACTAGATGCCTCTTCTTTTATTGTTACTCTCCTCTCATTCCTTAATCTAGATTTTCTAGCCAATATATTTACCTCTACACTAACAACATCAGTTTTCATTCGCTCTGAAGTATCAACATTTATCTCTCTCAATTGATAAGATATATATGTATCAAATCCATCAGGGAATTTGAGTAGGACAGAGTCTAAGTGGGTTTGAGATTTGCAGGGATTGAATTATAAACACTGTTGTATCTAGTACAATAATCTTGGACTATTTCATTAGGAGCTCTTTTCATAGCATCAAATTCAGATAATATTTGAAGTGGATTTTTCTTCTTTTCCTATTTATTCAAAAATAATCTATGAAAAACTGCTAAATCAGCAATACTACCAGGATTAAGACCTTTAAACCATTTTTTAACTTCCCCAGTTACTGTTTGAGCAAATAGTCTCATTTGTAAATTAGAATCATCTATTTCATGAAGCTCAAAATAATCTGTCATCTTATTAATATGCTATTGGGCAGTGTAATGAGTGGTTGCATAAAATTGAGGTATTTTACTCTGGTAATCTTGAGGCATGTCATGTAATTGTCCTGGAAGGAACAAGGGAGCATACCTAGCAGCCATGGCTTGAATTCTAGCTTGGATAGGAGGTAAGTTGAAAGTGCTTGAGGCAGAACTAGAAGTACTAGCTGATGCAGTTGAAGAAGTGGCTGATGAGATTGGAATGTAAGATGATGTACTGGAAAATATGGTTGAAGAACTAAAAGGTGAAGTTGGGATGGCAGAAGATGAAACTGGGATATATGAAGAAGTGATTGGAAGTGAGAATGATGTATTGGAAGATGTAGAAGGAAAACTAGTAGGTGGTGTTGATGTGGGGGAAGATGAAAATACTACTCTAGGTTGGAATGGTTGCTTTAGGATAAAGGGATCTGTGGAATGGAGTGTGGTGGATATTATGGATGATGTAGTGGTAAAAAGAGATGAACCTACAGATTCTACAAGGTTGGTATCTAACTGAGAAGTAGAGGGCTTAGGTGTATATGTTGATAAAGCAACTAATTCAACTGAATGCTGAAGAAGAGCTTCATCTATTTCCTTAAGTATAGTAGGATTTATTTCATCAAGTTTGTCATAAGCTTCAAATATTTTTGATTTAGAATCTACTGAAACAATTTCCTATTTAATTTCAAGAGATGAAATAAAATTAGGATCTATAACAGTGCTATTTAAATCACTTTCTGATTTGTTTATGAATAAAGAATGTTCAAAATTTAAGTCAAAATCAATGTCTTGTATAGTTGCTAACTGTTTTGGAAGGGAATTTTCTCTAACTAAGGAAACTTTATTACCTAAATATTCTACTTTTTTATTCTTTTTCTTAATTTTGTTTGGATCATCTACAATTGCAGCAGGTTTTGGATCTGGATTTGACCTGGTATAGTAGACTCTTCTGGAAGCCAGAATTACAATTTTTTGATGAAATTATACTCAAAACTTAGCAAACAGTCTTAAAGTGAAAGGATAATGAAAAATATTTCCTTTAATACCTATTTAAAACTGAAGATTGGTTATGTCCCTAGTATGGTCACCAGTATGTTATCACTCTAATAATTCCAAAAGTTGTGAGATTTTGATTTTATAGTTTTAATAACATTAGAGGTAATCACATACCTACTTTCAAGCTCTAGGATCTAGCCTTCCTAAGGCTCAGAGAGGTCTCTCTCTATAATATTTAACTTTGTTTTTATGTTTGGTTTTAGGCTAGTTATATGGGGAAATTGGGTTTTGATATTTGGTTTGGTTTTGTGGGAAAAATCACTTAATGAGATGGATAGAGATAGATCTATTTTTTCATTGGGAAAATGGAGTCAATATGTCAAGCAGATAGGTCAGGATCAAGGTCTAAAGTCAAATATTTTTAGGGCAAGATAGTTGAGTCACTTAAGATATTTGAGGCTGATTGGTGAAGTGTTTTAATCGGGATAAAGAGAAATCAAGGATTCTTTGATCCGGATAAGGAATGAAGAGAAGAGAGGTCATTCGAAAGAGGGAGAAATTAAGGGTTCCCTACTTTGGAAATCGGCAGAAAACATCAAAATGAAAACCAGTAAATAACCGAGTGCTATCAACAAATTCTAATATATCACTTCCTGATTTCACATTTAAATTTAGAACACATGTATGCATGAATGGAAAAAATAAGAAGATTGAACAATTTAACAGTAGAAAATACTTCACTTAAGTTAGCCCAACACATGAATCCTGAAACATGATTATTTATTGATTTTATCCAGCCTTGCTGACTTGAAATTTGGTACAAAAGCCCTTTAGGTACAAAAATATTGTCTATAGAAATCTTCGACAATTTATTCCACAATAATACTTCAAAGAGTGAAGTATTTATACAAAAAGTGTTACAAAATATCCTAGAATACTCATAGGATTTTTCTAAGGAAAATAAAATATCTTTTACAAAAATATAGTGACAGTTGCTTAACAACTTTGCAAGCTATCCTGTTTATTCACAAAAAATAGAAATGTCGTTTGGATTTAGGTGCAGCTGGCTGCTGTGTTGTCTTCAATGCTGAAAAAAAGATCTTCAAATTGTTTTGAAGTTTTATCTCTCATATGATACACTTTAACTCCCGATACTCTTTAATCACTGTTTTAATTGCCTTACAGCTGTAAAATTCTATTTTTACTATGTAAAAACAACAATCTATTTTTTATCCTCTTCTACTGTAAAACTGTCTTTTATAGAAAATTAGTAAGCTTTTGCCAAAATTCATCATCAGGTAACTTTATCTTGGTAAGTTTTCTGTAATTTCATCAGCCTCTGTGTGCCTAACAAAGGTTGGTTTGACCATAAAGAGATTTTTTATCTCATGTTGTAAATAAAACAAATCTTCAATTCTTTTGTGCAACAATTTGCCTGTAGGTACTCCTTGCCAATCTGCGTTGTTTATTTGTTCTTTAGAAAAATCTCTGATTTTCTTGTTGTAATCCTCTTGCTTCATTAATTTATCATTTAGAACAAGAATGTTTGGCAAGCATTTTTTCCTCAATATATCAAAATTTACCATAAATCTAGTCATGGCCAAATCCATGTTCTGACACTTCTCTTCAAGATGCTTCATCAAGTTTTTCTTTGTAGTTACCTTTCTCACTTCAAGAATTGTTTCAGTTCTATCAGTTATCCCAATATGATCCAATTATTGTTTGTTTTTGGTGTTTAAAAACTTGATTATTTCTTGTACCTCTTCAGGTTTGGCACCAAGCTCTTCCTTTGTATTCACAATTTCTTCTTTTGCTACTTTAAGAAAATCCTTTTGTTCATAGATTACCTGGATGGAAGGCCAAGTGTCATTGATAGACTCAATGATCTTGGACCACAACTAATTTTTTATGTAGCTCATTGGTTCTTCAAAGTTAATTATGCTTCAACCTTCTTCAACTGATCACTTAGCCTTTTGGATTTCTGTTCCTCTGTTTTAGCATTAATTTGAGTTAATTTCTTGACATATTCCAAGTTATTTATTTGTTCTTTCAACCTATTGATCTCATTATTTTGAATGGACATATCTTCCATAGATTTTATGAGCTTTCTTGCCTCATCTTTTTGTTGTACTACTGAAGTAGATGATTATGTAGCAGAGGTAGTAGAAGAAGTCATTGGCATATTTGTAGCCAATGGGGCTTTTGGTGCTAATTCCTATACTAAGGTTGAGGGAACTGCTGTAGTTACAATAGAGATGACTGTGGGAGGAGCACTTTGAATTTTTGTTGCTTCTTTCTCTTGGACAAGCTTGTCCATTTCTATATCCATTTCCTTAATGTGTGCTGTCATTTGGAGAATGAGACTCATCATCTCATCTTTTTGATTTGCCTCCTACACAATTTATTTTTCCTGAGGAGGTTCTGTTGGAGGAAATTTTAGTTGCTTTCTAAGTGCTGCAATGTCAGCATTCTTCTTTTTCACCAATTTTTCTGCAGCCTTTACATTTGTAGGGTTATACCCTATCTCAATTACCAGTTCTTCTAAGGATTTGATTCTTGTGTCCTTGATATAAGAGGAAGATTTTTCAATCCTGATTTGATCTCTCAAATTGGTTATAGTGTTCTGAAGTTTCTGGGCACTCATTGCCTTGGTGGTCATAGTAGAATAAAGCATTTCAGAGCTTTTCTTATGAAATTTTCTTTCTCTACAAACATCTGAGTTTAAAAATTAAAATTTACACACTTTGCACACACACCCTAAGCGAAAAAGAGCTTGGTTAACACCGCCAAGCAAAGACTCTAAAACATTGAAATCAATTGATCCTGCACCTCTTTGCCCTTGTTTCGACATTGTAATCAGTTGATCCTGCACCTTCTTGCCCTTTTTGGTCTCTTTTTCCTTCGTGCCATGTTTGTGTCGTCATCATTGCACCACCAAGGTGTTTATCTCGAAGACTTCTTGGCCTTCATCCTCAGTTTCCAGTAGGAATAATTACTCCTCTGCATAGGATTCAAGTTAGGCCTCCACCGAGTCCACACTTTGACTCTTCTTCTGGTTCATTGGGTTCTCCTTCCGCCCCTGGCTCTCCTCCTGTCACCTTCACCATGTCTGGTTTAGGACCTAACACTGGTGGTAGCCCCGACCCTAATGTTGAGAATACTACTAGTGGGACTGCAACAGGAACTATCTCGACTGCTCCCTTGCTCCCCTATATGGTAGGCCTCAGTCTTCCCAATTTTGACCATTTGATAAACGATTCTATAAACCATGATGCTAGTTGGCCTGCTATGTGGACCAAGCTCCCTTCTGACATCCCCAAGTTTGAAGGCCTTGCTAGAGAAGATCCTACAAATCATGTTCGATCTTTCCACATGTGGTGTTTGTCTAACTCCATTACCGATGACTCTGTCCATCTTTGGTTGTTCCAATGTACACTTACAGATGAAGCTTCTAAGTGGTATGTTGATTAGGCCTCATCCTCTCGTACCACCTTTGTGACTCTTTCTCAGGCTTTTCTGTCTTATTTCCATCTTCCTCTTCATTATGACACTGGTATCGAACTTTTGACTTATTTCCGTCAATCGTCTGCGACCCGCCTATCCGGTCATGTCCAGGAATGGCAGAGAAGAAAGAGCCTATGTCGAGCCCATACCTTTTATGACCATGTCTACATGGACTAGTTCCTTAGATATCTCTTTCCCCCTATCAGCAAAGATGTTGCATCGCATTTCCCTCAAACCAAAGAAACTGCTCTCCAAATTGCATTAAAATATGCCCTGATCTACGCTCAGTCAGGTTATGTTTATACCGTTCTACCTAATCTTACTAGACCCGATGGTGCCAACGCACTGGGGGCATCTCATGCCGCCGATGGTATCGTTGGAGCTCTCTCTCATCCATACGCTCAGCCTCCCATGGGCTATGGTTTTCCTTAGGGGGGGTCAGCACCTCCTACACTTTTCCCCTTCTCGGTAGCATGTATCCAGGATACGGCATGCCTCTTACTTTTACCCAACCTCCTTATTATCCATATCCACAGCCTGGTTCTCTAGCTCCTCCAGCATTAGCACCTCCTCCTTCCTTGCCTTCTCGACCCTCGCAACAACAGCCACCACCCCCTCAGGGGCAGGTGTATGCACAACAGGGTGCGAATAATCCTCTTCCATTCAAAAAGAAGAGGAAAGGCACTCAAAATTAGTCTGCTACCAGTAATCCTGGACCTAATCTGCAAAATAATGCTCCTAACACTTGTAACCAGCAACAGGGCACTCAGCCCAAGCAGGACAAGCTTGTTCGCATGAACAAGCCTTGTTCTTGTTGTGGTGTTTATGGTCATTACATGCATGATTGTCCTCTTTTACTACATATGAAGCAGATGTGGGAGTCTCAAGTAACATTGCAAGGACAATAAGCCTCCCCTTCTATCCCTCCTAGTGCTGTGCCTAGTCAGCTGGCTGTGTTTACTAATCCTTTCCCTCAGTAAGGATTTGTGGCTACCCAGCCACCTGAAGGTCAGGTGGCCACTCAACCTCTTCCATCTGGTACCCTCGATTACCAGATTCTCATGATGAACTCTGATCAACCTCTAACCATAGACATCAATCTTCAGACTCGGTCCTGTCAGTACAACAAGCCTCCCACTACGTCTGTCCCCAAGCCGCCTCCTTCGGTCTCTACAGAGCCTCTTTCGACACCTAATGGTACCTTGCAGATCCCTTAGCCTAAGGCAGAGGTTCATACCAAGATCCCTAAGGGACCACTACGCCGAAATGATACTTCTGGAAAAGCTTCCCATTTGTATAGTATAGTAGATGATTTGGCACAATCTCCTGCTGCCATTTCAATGCTGAAACTCCTCCTGTCGTGCCCTTCACAATGAAAAGCTCTATTATCTGCCATGGGCACTATAGATCCTTCCGACGATCGATTGATTGTATTTGATGTTGAACGGTCAGAACATCCTCCTCTCCTTGCTTCCATCGCCTTCCAAATCCCAGTCAAGATCCGGAATGCCAATGTTTCCCAGTGCATCATTGATGTGGGAGCATCCACCTGTGTGATGTTCGCTTCGGTTTGAAAGAAAATCGGATCACCTGAGTTGGCTCCTTCCAGGATCACTCTCCAAGCATGGGATGGCCATGCCCCCCAGCCCATTGGCCTATTCCACAATTGTCCTATTACTCTTGCGGGCAAGACTCTTTACATTGACGTAGACGTCATAGATGCTCCCTTATATTACAACATTCTATTGGGTCGTAGCTACACCTATGCGATGTCCGCTATCCCATCTGTGGTTCACCGCAAGATGTATTTCCCTCATAACGGAAAGATAGTCACAATTGACCAGTTGACATATTACGAACCGAATTCTCAGACCTCCCCTGAGTCCATCATCTCTTCAGTGGCCAATAAGCAAACCGTCGATCCTTTGACCATTGTCTCACCCGGAGTCTACAAAGATTCCACATTGCTTGGTACATTCCTTGGTCTTCCTCCTCTTGGCTCTGATCCCAACTCATCGAATTTTTGCATGATGTAATCGTCTCAGGCTGCCCTCAAGCGGCCCGCTTCGACTAGTCAGCAACCTCCTTGCCCTCCGCAGTCTACTCCTAGCCCTTCGATTCAGCCTTTTGGACCTCCTCCTCCTGGCCCTTCACCTACAGCTGGTATCCATGAGCCTCTTTACCCTCCTAGAATGGTTCCTCCAGGACTTAACCATCTTGGAGCCATCTCGCCTGGCCATTACCCCTTCGGTCAGATACCATTCCTAGTTCCCCCCTAGGAGTGTACACGGTACCTCTCATGGCTACCCTCTCTCTCCCTAACTTGACCCTTGGGATTCCTGTTTGGTACCTTGATCCTCCAGTCGCTACCCCACCTGGTCAAGCCAAACCTTATCTTGCTTTGACCCCGGTTCAACCGGTCCCCATGATTTCTCCCACTGCCCTAGTGCCTCAGCCACCTCAACAGGAACCACCTCTTGTTGTGACCCCTTCGGGTAAGAAGGGAAAAGCTCGAAAAGAGAGCCAAAGACAAGGTCGCCCCGAAAAACCTTGCCACTCCTCGGCCACCAAAGCATACTATCCAATGTGCTTTGTGTAATGTTGTCGGTCACGCCAGCCATACCGGTCCTGAATTGCCTCGTCTCAAGCCCATGGTTAACGAAGCATTTCCGGAGTCTGATATCCCAGAGGTATATGTCACTATACCCGATTCAGTCCTGAAACATAAGTCTTTGTGCACAAATCACCCTTGTGCTTTGTGTGATTTCCATGGCCACTATACTCACCTCTGTCCCCGCCTTGAAGAGTACCACTCGTCTTTGGAAGCGGTCCGCCAATTTGAGGCCAAGTGCAATGAGTCCACCTTTCCCTTATTTACGCATTTTGCTTCAGCAAAACCAGAGGACACATCCAATCCTATTGACATTCCCCCTACAGATGTCGAAATGACAGAGTCTTCAGCCACTGTCCACTACCTGTCATCATCTATGAGATCCTCGATGGAAGTGTAGAAATTTGAATAACTGATATGTTATCCACCGAGATTCTCCTGATCACACACTATTTTAGCTTCATGCATAATACAGAATCTCTTCTACCATTGATCATCACATGCGGAAATAAAATCAATTGCATGCACACATTAAAGCCATAAAAATTCACACATATGAACACAATATTTCATGGGAAAGCTTAAAGCTGAAAACCCCCAACTATCTGTATATTATACATGTCATGGAGATCATGTAACAATCATAGTACAAAGCTCTTTGCAAACTCTCATGCACTACCTCCCATGCTACACACTATCAAGCTAGATCTAGCAAAACTCATGCTCCAACCTTTAGCCACTTGATAGCCAACCTCAATTGCGTGTTTCAATGCTATGGGATGGTCTCTTTATATAGATAAACCACCCAGATTGAACTGCACAATCCTCATTGATTACTCCACCTATATGTGTGTTGCAAATAGCAACAGTATAGTCACAACTGATAGTTAACCTGCTCTTTCACCTATTTCTGCACTGGTCTCCACTGAAACTGTCCATGCACTGAAGTTAACTGATGTATTCTTTATTTGATTTATGAGTATTTAATTAGTGAATTAATTAATAATTAATTCACACCACTCTCACTAATTGTATCTATTAGTTAACTTGGATACAAAAATCTCAACTATGTTTAGATTAGTTAAACTGAATACAACTCCACTAACTTCCTCAATCAACTCCGCCAAACTCTATCACATGAGTTCTAACTGAAGTCATCATGCAATAGCTTCACTTAAACCCTAGGAAAAGCATATTTCCTTCTGTCAGTTGCATGTGCCACATCCAGGCATCAAACTGAAGTGCTTCAAGAGAATAAGATAATGTTTATAGTCCAAATATTATTAAGAGCTAATAATATTTGACTTCCCTATTTTTAGGATAGGCAGTCTAAAAATAGACTTCGACCTAAATGTCTAAAAATAGATGTCCATCTATTTTTACCAACATGACCAATACTCCAAGAATAACATACTGCAACCCCTGGACCATGCTCCATATGTCTAAAAATAGACATAGTCTAAAAATAGACTTTTCGACAAAAATCACATGTGTGGTCCCCACCTAGTTTAGGTGATCACTTTCCAACTAGGATCGGGAAAGATGTTTCAGGAGGCCTCCTTCACTGTTTCTTGTTGCCATTTTCAACACTCCCTCTCAACAAGAAAGGACTGTCATTGCATGCGACATGCAACTCCATGCATTCGCCCTGTAACCTTCACAAGCGCCATGCAACTCCATGCATTTACCATGCACCCTTTGCATGCGCCATGCAAACTCATGCATGCACCATGCAACTCCATGCATATGCCATGCACCCTTTGCATGCACCATGCAAACTCATGCATCTGCTCTGCAACTCCTCTGAAACTGAATAGGCTCCAAACAACTCAATCACTCTTGATGCATCTAGCATCTATCATCAAAGTCTTCGACTTCTGCTGGTACCAACTGCACATGTCATCAGGAACTACTGCGCTGTTGAACTCTTGCACCCATGCACTCTTGCACTTGTTGTCAACTCTGATCCGCGCTCCAGTATCCGACATTGTCACTTTGATCTGCCTGCATCAATCCAACTGATCATGCTACTGCTGCGCTGTGGGCACCTCGTAGCCAGGTTCAATTCATGAGATCCACACCATCTCATGAATCCTGCCCAGAAATCTCCTCTTGGGATCAATCATGCATGTCGCCCCACCTCTCACCTGGTGGTATAGCTGCATGCACTCCCTCTGCCCATCTGGCACGAAGTTTCTCTGCATGAGTGGTCTCTCCCACTCCATGATCCTCTTGTGGCTGCTCCACACCCCGAGGTTCACTTTCACCTGCATGCAAAACTTGCTCCCTCTCAAGCTTCAGTTGCATGTCTTTCTCCCGCTTCCCAACAGTAGGAAGCTCCGTAGAAATCCCATCTACATCAAATCTATAAAGATTCTTTTGCATCTCCAGTTGTGGCTGCTCCACAACCTTCCGAGACTGCTTCTCACGCTGCATGTTGAGAGGATCCCTCTCAACCACCAAGTCACTAACCTTTGCTTTGCACCTCAAAGCTTTGCATGCATCTTGTACCTCAGTGCATGTAGATTCTTGGCTCGCGCACATTGCAATTGTCCCACCGTCGCAAAATTTTCTAACAAAAGAGCTGATTTTAAATCGATGATATCTCCCTCATCCGAGCTCCGATTCGACCGATTTTTTTTTTTCAATTTGGGTATTTTTTCGCAAGGAATCCAAATATGCTATTTGTTTCTGAAAATATTTCACCAAAATTTTTCAGATATTCCCTACAAACTCGCGCACCCAAAAATTCTCACTCTCATTCCATGTAGAAAATTATATACAATATACATGTATATTTCCGGCTTTCTCCATCTTTATGTTTCTTGAGTTTATCCTAAAACTCAACCGCTTCAATGATTTGCAATTGCTCCAATGATCAATATCGCTCTGATACCATGTAGAAAATTCGAATAAATGATTTGTTATCCACCGAGATTCTCCTGATCACACACTATTTTAGCTTCATGCATAATACAGAATCTCTTCTACCATTGATCATCACATGCGGAAATAAAATCAATTGCATGCACACATTAAAGCCATAAAAATTCACACATATGAACACATTATTTCATGGGAAAGCTTAAAGCTGAAAACCCCCAACTATCTATATATTATACATGTCATGGAGATCATGTAACAATCATAGTACAAAGCTCTTTGCAAGTTCTCATGCACTACCTCCCTTGCTACACACTATCAAGCTAGATCTAGCAAAACTCATGCTCCAACCTTTAGCCACTTGATAGCCAACCTGAATTGCATTTTCAAGCTATGGGATGGTCTCTTTATATAGATAAACCACCTGGATTGAACTGCACAATCCTCATTGATTACTCCACCTATCTGTGTGTTGCAAATAGCAACAGTGTAGTCACAACCGATAGTTAACCTGCTCTTTCACCTATTTCTGCACTGGTCTCCACTGAAACTGTCCATGCACTGAAGTTAACTGATGTATTCTTTAGTTGATTTATGAGTTTATAATTAGTGAAGTAATTAATAATTAATTCACACCACTCTCACTAATTGTATCTATTAGTTAACTTGGATACAAAAAGCTCAACTATGTTTAGATTAGTTAAACTAAATACAACTCCACTAACTTCCTCAATCAACTCCACCAAACTCTGTCACATGAGTTCTAACTGAAGTATCCATGCAATAGCTCCACTTAACCCTTAGGAATAGCGTAATTCCTTCTGTCAGCTCCTGTGCCACATCTGTGCACTTAACTGAAGTGCTCCAAGAGATAAGATAATGTTTATAGTCCAAATATTATTAAGAGCTAATAATATTTGACTGTTCTATTTTTAGACAGGCAGTCTAAAAATAGACTTCGACCTGTATGTCTAAAAATAGATGTCCATCTATTTTTACCAACTTGACCAATCATCCAAGAATAGCATCCCACAACTCCTAGACCATGCTCCATATGTCTAAAAATAGACATAGTCTAAAAATAGATTTTTCCGACAAAAATCACGTGTGTGGTCCCCACCTAGTTTAGGTGATCACTTTCCAACTAGGATTAGGAAAGATGTTTCAGGAGGCCTCCTTCACTGTTTCTTGTTTCCATTTTCAACAGGAAGACCCCCTTGGGCCTTCCCCTCCTATTTCGCCTGACCTCCCTTCAGCGATCACCTTGGGCTCAACATCAGTGGATTCTTCATCTACTTGTTCTTCCATCGCCCCTTGTGATGATGTGCATGTGAAACTCTCTTCTCATGATGATGAGTCAGGTAGCTTCGCTGCGTCAGGTGGTATTTCTTCCACCAGTCAACCCATATTCTATTATGATGACGACATTATGGAAGTAGTCACCACCTCTAACTTTATCTATCCCCCTTACATCGAACCCATGCATTCAAACCACATACACCTTGTGGCCATTAAATTGACACCCAATGTTTGGGTAAGGGGGCACCCATATTTGAGAGTCTAGGAGAAGCAATTATCCACAACTCTCTTAGTGTACGTAGTCATGTCGACTCTAGTACCATTATTATTCCCCATTTAGAAGAACCTCTAGAGTCTCATATCACTTCCGATCACTGTAGGGATGATACCCCTCATCATTCCTTCATCTTACATCAGCAACCCAGTCCCTTAGACATTGTTGTTGACCAACCTGTGAGCTTTCTAGGAGAGCACCAGTTCACTATCTCCAAATCCACTCTTTGGGATAGTGACACCATGCATGCCAACCCAAAAACTTAAGTAAATTTTCTTCATATATGTAGTACCAAAATAGATTGGTAGTCCCCCATTCCCTTTCTCTAACTGCATAACCATAACGAAAAAAAATGGAACACCACATCATAAAATGTGTTTAGATTCCCCCTTTCTAAATAAATTTTGGCATGAACAAAACATGCTTGGGGGCACCTATGCCCCTCAACCATAAAAATCCCAGATCTCAGCCAAAAACAACATTGAAACCTCCTTTTTCTGACAGGTCACATTTTTCTGCCCAGTACCTACTACCCAGGTCGCAGATCAAACCCCAAAAAGTGTGACCTGGCCTGTTCATGAGCTCGGGGTGCCTAATTTGAAACTTTAATCCCCTGAATTGAAATAGTATGGTTAGGCCTCTTACCTGCAACTGACGGATCTCGATTCCATCGGTCAGTTTTTTCGTTACGATCACTGCAAGATTTAGGGCCTTCTCTCCTCTCTACTTTCACCACAACTCCACTTGCAAATGAGTGAATTTGGAGGGAAAATACCTTATTAAAAGAGAAACCCCTGATTTTTCTTTCGCCTACTGTGGCCAAATCATAGCTCAGTTTGAAAAATCGTCTGTACCATTAGAAAGCTCTCAACGAGCCCTCAAATGGGTATTTGTTACTTTTTTGTGATTTGATACTTCACCAGGACACATTTTGTCCACGAAGCATCACTTCACCACTCCCCAAAATTGAATTTCTTCACTTGCAACACTTGTACTTGGGGCACCATTTTGCCTTCATACTTGTCCATGCTCATGTTGATTTTCGACATGAGTAACCATCCTATACTCATGTTTTTATGGTCCCCATTAGACCTTTTCTGTGTGGCAGCATCATCGAGTCGCCCTTTTTTAGAGCATCCGAGTTGAGTCATCATCGCATTCATGGAGTCTATCCCGAGTCCCTTTGTATCATGCTATAGTCCTCCATCCTTCCTTGCCTGGTTTCTCTCTCGTGACACACATTATGGCCTTCAGTCCTACTATCCCCTATCCCTTATGATATTGTGTCAGTCGCTGCTAGGTCATCCATGCCCTTCATGCTCTAACAAGGGAAGTCGTCCGTCTGCTACTCAGTACCCCCCATTTCATCATCATCCCTGGTGTCATTCTGTCAGTCGTTCTACTATTTTCTCTCATGCCTTAGTTGAGGATCCCTTATTGCCTCACCTATGGTGGACCTCCTTCTGTCAACATCATATCATTCATTCCAGAAGACAGGTCTGGAGGGTGGTGTACCTTGGTTCTAGCTTCCACTCTTGTTCGGTGTCTCAGATCAGGCAAAGGGACTCCTTATTGCCCTTTGACTTGATTGTTTCTCAGCTCCAACTCCTTTCAGCATGATTGAGATCTGTATACTTGATGGTTCAGTGATGCAGCAGATGATACCGGTGATTCCTGGGTATGTGTGAGATGTTTTCAGCCCTCATGAGGGGGTGGCCCTATAGGTAGCCCCCCACATGCCCGGATGACCTCTTCATTACAGCCTTTGATGCAGCTCCATATATTTGATGATGTCGGCCTCAGCCGCTTGTTACGCCTTTTTGTTTGCATGTATCAGTCAGTTTTTCAGATCCCTTTCCCGTTTACAGGGGTATTTGGGTTGTATTTGTTTCTCATGTACTCAGATATTATTGTATAAATCTTGGCTATTATCCTAGGCACAATATGTATGTGGGATTCATTATCATGTTTTTACCTAGCTCATGTTTATGCCAACATGTACTATATTGTTTAGTCCCTTGTTTACTGGACGTACTATTCTTTGTACTTTGTATCAGCGGGCATAGGTATGCCTCCCCTGCCACCTATAACACAGGTATTCACTCATAAAAGAGACTTGTCGCACCTGTAAGTCTCACCTCCTCAGGGTATAGTCCTTTAGTGCTTCTGTCTACCTTATATTTCTCTCTCTTTGACTTCCCCTTCGGTGTCTCGTGATTGAGTTCTTACAACGTACTTCGGTCATACGATTAGCTCCTAATGCTCGCATGCTGGGGGGAAATCTGTTACACCATTTTTTGGTCATCTAACCTGTTACTATTAGATAGACCTAAGTGCACCATGTAAGACCAATTTTACCCTGAGTAAAAATGCTTTCACTATGAAAAATAAGTTAGTAAAACACCTTTATTAAGTTGTTTATGGTCTAAACAGGAAACCCCATGAGGAAATATTAAATAAATCCACATTTGTTTGATTTTCCTCAAGGAAAAATTAGTTAAACAACAGTTTAATTAATATTCCTGGTCATATTTAACCCAAAACAAGAAAATTAATTATATAAATTATTATTTATCTTATTATTTTCTAGGAATAATGATTTAAACCTTATTTAAATAATATTCCTTGTTAAATTTGACTAAATCACTCATAAATAGTTAAATAAATCATTATTTATTTAATTATTACTCAAACACATCCTTAAAATGATAAATAAATCATTTATTTATTTATTATTTACAAATAAAGGGATTTGACCCAAGTCAAATTCCTTTTCCCTCCAACAAAAATAATAAAATATTCCATAAAAGTTGGATCTTGATTTGGTTAATAATATTTTAATTATGCATCAATATATAGACTAACTCAATATTTTGTTATAAATAGAAGGGTTTTTCCATTCATTCATCACCTTTTGTTGCCTAAAGATCACTCTAGATCTATACTTTTGGCCTGACTTTGATCCACCATCATTGTCATATTTTTCTATCTTTTTTCTTGTGAGCTCCCTTTGAGTTCCATTTTTGTCTGGGTTTTCTACACCATGAAGAGAGAGGAATTTTAGATCTGAAGTGCTGAGGACTTACAAGAACCCATCCCATTGAGGAGAACTGGTAACATCCTTCCATGTTTTCCTCCCAGGTGCCCTTAATATAAAATTCATTCAACATATTCTTGTCTTGTCTATTGGATGCATGGAGTAAATCTTGTTTATATTTGTTGCTTAATGTCTTTTGATGCACAAATCTAGATTTTTGTAGCATTTATCTTGATCACCTAATTGCAGATCTGAAGATATTGGCAGCCATATTTGCTATTAGGGCTATTTTTTATGCACAACTAAAGTGGTAATTTTTTGTACACTTGCAATTAAGATTCATACTAACACTTATGAAACTCAATTTGATCTAAAGGATGAATGCTATCAATTGGTACTTCCAAGTCAACTTTATTGTAGTCTGCTACTGTTGTAGGTTTGGGAATTTTTGGCTGTAGCATTGTCATAAGAAATTTCTTGTTGGTGTAATCAAAGGCTGATAATAATTTGTTTTGACTTCCTGGAGTTTGCTTTAGATACTGTGAATAAATTTCATTTTTTAACTCTTCATTCTTAGCCTTGATTTCCTTGTATTTTTCTTTTATGTCACTGTCTATATTCTCTGCTTTCTATGATGATGATGCCTCTATATTTTGCTATCTTTCAATCATATGAGTGTATGGAATATCCTTTTCCTTCTCATTCACAATAACTGTAGCAGCATCTGTGTTCTTCTCTGTGTTTTCTTCATCTAGCACCTCAATTGTTTCTTTATCCTTGTTCACTGGATTGAGCTTAGGCTTCTTATTATATTTGATTTTAAACCTAGTCTCTGTTGTTGTTTCAACTATGTAGGTGCCTTCTTCCCTGATTCTCTTAGTAGCTTTATCCTCTTGATTTATAGTTTTCAAGGTGTGACTAATATCACCCTGTTTATCTGTTTCTACCAAGGTATTTTCTAGCCATTCTGTTTGATTAGAAAATTGTTCAATCTCTGGCATTTTATCATGGATATACTAGGGGTCAATTTGCATTTTACCCTCATTTTACTAAGTATTCACTGAGGATCATAATTCCATAAGAAAATTTCTTCAAATTTATATTCCAACAACTATTTTGATGCTTCTATACCTACTTCCATGTGATTGCAAATGAAAGGACCCACCTGATTCTTTAATTTGAATTGAGTCTTTTTTTTGGTAGCCAAGAATTTGATAGAATCTGAATTTATAATTTTCCTTATGTACTTTAAGGAAAAAACTCTCATTGGCAAGTATTTTGGCAGTTTATAGGGCAAAAAGTTTGACCCATAAACTCTGATATCTGTATGATTTTGGTAGAGGTACCAAAATCCAGTTCTAATTTGCTTTGACAGCTGTAACACTTTCTTTATCTCATTACTGATTCTTGGTTGTAGACTATTTGTCAGCATGTTTATCAGTGGATGAACAAAACAATCTATGAAATCCACACAAGTGAATTCTCTTGATTCTTTTCTGATTAGAGAGGTCCAAAAGATGACTGACAATGGATTACCTTCTACATCCAATTTCTAAAGGTTTATAGGGAATTTATCTGCTTGGAAGTAAAGGAACATGTGAAAGAGGAAGGATGAATATCTGAAAACTGCTTCAATGGGAAATTTCAGAAGCTGATCATGCATATTATCAACTATGTATTAAACATAGTTATAGATGACAAAAGGAGGTTGACCTGGCACAAAAGTGGATAGAAAACCAAGAATATACTCATCTGTGTGCTCATTAGTAAAATAACCAAGAATAAAGGATAACATAGAAATGACATGCCTTGACCCTTCAGGAAATTTAGAAGATGAATAGGGAGGGTTTATCTTTGGGATTTCAACATATGCAGACATGAAAGTTTGGAAGATCTGAAATCTCTTAGGAAAGACTAACTCAATATAAATCATTGTGAGAGCTTCTATGGATAATGGGACTACATTGGGATCTGGTTTCAGCTGAAGCATTAGGTTTATAGATTCTACAATAAGAGTGAAAAATACTTTTTTGTTAGCATCAACCATAGCTTTTTGGCTTCGGGAATAATAGGTTTGACACAACCTAATGACTTCTGGACACTGATGAGTATGTGGGACTACATATTTGGGTAAATTGGACTCCCAAATCTGAACTTCATCTCCTTGATCTAAGGATTTTTCTAGACTCCAGCAGTGGAGATATAGCATATTGAATTCAATGATTGGATCAGTTATTTTGTAATCTACATCAGCTAGAGGTGTATGCTCAACATCTACAATAGGAGGTTGTAGTGGATTTATAACAATGGTGCTCTTAGAAGCCATTTCTGGGTTTACTTTTAGACTTATGGATGCTTAAAACTCTATTTTTATGCTTTTTGTACTCTTCTGTAAGCTTAGACTGTTTACAGAAGGTATTTTTTTCTTGACAGAGGTATTTTTAATAGCAAAGGGTACAATCAGGATTTTTTTGGTTTTAACTTTCAATTTAGTTCCAAAATTGATCTTCAAACTCTTTTACAGACTCATAAAATGTATAACAAGGGGTTTCATCTCATTTCTTGAGAAAAATAAACCTAAAACAGATTAATCCATGTGTAGAAGAGCTCTGAGTATTTGCAAAAGGGTTTTTGGATTAATTAGAAGTTCTTTAAGGTCTGCAAAGGCTAAACTATATTCAATTTTGTTTTAAAACTAGATATAGTATCAAAAACTAAAATTTTATCAGGGTTTCATAACAAATCCATTCTTTGAAGGCAAATACAGGTCTTTCGATGGGAAATAGGGTGTATGGCTATCAATTTCACAGGAAACTCTTTTGAAAATGACATGAAGGTTGCTTTTTTTGAAGAATACCTGTTCTTGCAGGTATATGGTATTTAAATAGGGTTTTTGAGGCGTTGGAGAGCTCTTACATGCTGTTGAAGTCCTTGGAACTAGAATGGAGGCTTAAGGCGGTCTAGCATCAATTTTTAATAGATCTCTGGTTCTTTGGGCATGTAAATGGTGTAAAACACTCTTTTCTTCAGTAAAAAGGGTTTAAACCAGTAGAAAACGCATAAAAGGTTTAAACTGCACTTATATGAAGTTTTATAGAGTTCTTATGTTTAAACAATGTTTCGCAGTTAATGTGAGTCAAATCAAAACAGAGGTAACTTAGTGCTAGGAGGAGAAACCATAAGCAGTTATCGCATGATGAGAAAGTGGTTTGTGGTTTTTGGCCAAAAAATGTGATTGAATGATTTAGCGCTGCGTGGAGGAGAGAGAGTATGGAAAAACTGCCCATTTTGCAAAATCAAAATTGATTAGCGACCACGCTTTTGGAAATACGATATCGCATATGAATCGTCAGATTGTGTTAAGGAGATGTGAATGATGAAGATTTAGTAATGAAGTAGCTCGGAATATGGGGAGTGTGTTAGTATGAATCTTAATTCCAAGTGTATGAAGAAAGACCACTTTAGCTGCGCATAACAAACATCCCTAACAACAGAAATGACTGCTAATATCTTCAGATCTGCATTTAGGTGATCAAGATAAATGTTGCAAAAATCTAGATCTATGCATTAGAAGACATTAAACAGTAGAAAAAACAAGATTTACTCCATGCATCCAATAGACAAGATAAGAATATATCAAATGAATTTTGTATTAATGGCACCTGGGAGGAAAACATAAGAGGGTGTTCCTGGTTCTCCTCAATGGGATGGGTTCTTGTAAGTCCTCAACACTTCAGATTTGGAATTCCTCTCTCTTGATGGTGTAGAAAACCCAGACAAAAAATGGAAAGGTATGGCTATGATGGTGGATCAATAGCCAGACCAAGAGTTGAGATCCAGAGTGATCTTTAGGCAACAAAAGGTGACAAATGAATGGGAAAACCCTTCTATTTATAACAAAATATTGAGTTAGTCTAGATATTATACAATTAAAATACATAACTAAAATCATGATCCAAATGGTGGCTATTTTGTTATATTTTAAGTTGAAGCAGTGCTGGCAGTCCTGACTTGAGCTGAACCTTTATTATATTATGAAGTACAAATAAATAATGATTTTTAATATTTTAGCGATGATGAAGTAATAAAAATAAAAATATTTTTATTTCATCTTTACGATAGGTTGATGTAATAAATTAAATGTAATTTATTTGTCATGATTATCAATATGATTATTACATTACATTATAAATTATTGTAAGTCAAAATAACACTAATATTTAGGAAATAATAAGATAAATAATGATTTATCTAATTAATTTCCTTGTTTTTGGGTTAAATATAACCAGGAATATTAATCAAACTGTTGTTTAATTAATTATTCTTTGAGGAAAATCAAACAAATATAATTTTTTTTAATATTTCCTCATGGGGTTTCCTGTTTAGACCATAAAAAACTTAATAAAGGTGGTTTACTAAGTTACTTTTCATAGTGAATGCAATTTTACTTGGGGTAAAATTGGTCTTACTTGGTGTACTTGGGTCCATCTAATAACAATGGATTAGATTACCAAAAAAATGGTGTAATAGATTGCCCCCCAGCGTGCGAGTGTTAGGAGCTAATCGTATGACCGAAGTACATTGTAAGAACTCAATCACTAGACGTTAAAGGGGAATTCAAAGAGAGAGGAGTGTAAGGTAGACCAAAGTGCTGAAAGGACTAGACCCTGAGGAGGTGACTTGCAGGTGCGAAAAGTATCTTTGATAAGTGAGTACCTACTATAGGCGGTGGGGGAGGCATACCTATGCCCGCCGAGGCAATAGTACAAACAATAAGGTGTCCGGAAAACCATGGGACGACATAATATAAGATATGCTGGCATAAACATGAGCCAGATAAATAACATGATAATGAATCCCTCATACATATTGTGCCTGGGATAACAACCAGGACTTGTATAATAATATATGAGTACATGAGATATAAATGCAACCCAAATGCCCCTGAGCACAGGAAAGGGCTTTGAAAATATGACTGATACATGCAAACAAAAAGGCGCTGCAAGTGGCTGAGGCCGACATCATCAAATGTATGGAACTGCATCGAAGGCTATGATGAAGAGGTCATCCGAGTGTGTGGGGGGATACTTGTAGGGTTACCCCCTCATGAGGGCTGAGACATCTCACACACACCCAAGAATCACCGATGTCAGCTGCTGCATCACTGAACAATCAAGTATACAGATATCGAATATGCTGAAAGGAGCTGGAGCTGAGAAACAATCAAGTCAAAGGGCAATAATGAGTCCCTTTGCCTGATCCGAGGCATCGAACAAGAATGAAAGCTAGAACCAAGATACATTGCCCTCTAGACCTGTCTTCTAGAATGAATGAGCTAATGTCGATAGAAGGAGGTCCACCATAGGTGAGGCAGTAAGGGATCCTCAACTAAGGCACGAGAGAAAAAAGTAGAGTGACTGACAGATTGACACCAATGATGATGATGAAATGGGGGGGGGGGGGACTGAGTAGCGAATGAATGACTTCCCTCGTTAGAGCATAAATGGCATGGATAACCTGGCATCGACTGACACAACATCATGAGGGATAGGGGATAGTGGGATTGAAGGCCATAATGTGCAACACGAGAGAGGGACCAAGCGATGAATGATGGAGGACTATAGCGGGATGCAAAGGGGCCTGGGATAGACTCCATAAATGCAATGATGACTCAAATCGAATGCTCTAAACAAGGGTGACTCGATGGTGCTGCCACACAGAAAAGGTCCAATGGGGGCCATAAAAACGTGAGTACAAGATGGTAAATCACGACAAAAATTGACCCGAGCGTGGATAGGTATGGAGGCAAAGTGGTGCCCCCAGTACGAGTGTTGCAAGTGAAGAAATTCGATTTTGAGAGGAGGGTGAAGTGACGATTCTTGGCCAAAATGTGTCCTGGTGATGTATCACATCACTAAAAAGCATGGGCTAGCTACCTAAAGAAAATAAAACATGCGTTGCTGGAAGGAAATGTTAAGGGTAATATTTCTTCAGATAGAGTGCATTGCGAGGATTGGGAATGGGATGGCCTTCAAAGGCCTCTAATAGATATGCTCCCTTACCTAAATCCTTACTGATAATGTAAGGTCCTAACCATAATGAGTCAAAATTCCCATGACCAAGGACATCATGGGCCTGGTCATACACTAGAACAAGATCACCTGCGTGAAAAGTACGAGGTTGGAATTTTTGGTCATATTGATCTTTGGTGCATTTCTTAGCTTCCTCAATGGTTTGCAATGCAACACGACGGTCTTCGGAAGCATGTTCAAGCATGATAAGTCTCTGTTCTAAAGGTTGGGTGTGAGGGAGAAGCTCGACAGCTAGATGAAGGGAAGGGATTTCACACTCGATCGGTAAGACTGCCTCCTCTCCAAAAACAAGGTGGAAAGGAGTGAACCCGGTGGAATTTTAACAGAAGTTCTATAGGCCCACAAAGCAGGGAAGAGCATAAGGTGCCAGTTGGTTTTGTGCTTATCCACCGTCTATTGAAGTATGGTTTTAATAATTTTATTGATTGCTTCAACTTGGCCATTACCTTGGGGGTAATAAGAGGAGGAATATTGGTGCTCAAAGCCCAATAGTGAGGATAGCTCATGCCATATCTCATCTTCAAAATGTTGGCCATGGTCAGAGACCAATTGTTTCAGAACTTCGAATCGAGCAATCACATGGTTAAGGAAAAAGAGGGTTGCGGTAGCTTCCGTGTTGTTAAACGTTGGCATGGCCTCAGCCTATTTAGTGAAATAGTCAACCACCACGATGATATACTTATGGTTACCAACTGATGATGGTTGACACTCCATAAATTCTATGGCCCACTTGCAGAAGGGGCCAGTAGAGATGACAGGATGGAGGGGAGCTGGAGGGGCTCTTGCCTTGGGGGAAAAATGATGGCAATTAGGATAGTGCTTGACTGCCTCAATGCAATCACCAAAGAGAGAAGGCCAAAAGTACCTAGAGCGCATAATTTTCTGGGCAGTGGCTAGACTGGAGAGGTGGCCACCGCAAGCACCGCTATGACAGGCATTGAGGACTTGTTCTACTTCAGCGTGTGTGAGACAACGACGAAGGACAGAATCTACACTGTGACAATAAAGGTCGCCACCGATAAGAAGGTAGCGGGGGGCCTGGTGTCGAATACGTCGTCGAGCATCACGGTCAATATGGAGGGAAAAATTTTGAGTTCACAAATAAGTGAGGATGTCCCCATACCAGGGGTCATCGGTGGTAATGGAAAATAAGTGTTCATCGGGGAAATTATCATTAATTAGAGGATCTTGCGTACCTGTAGGTAGTTCGGAAATGAGTTCAGCGAGGGCTAAACCTTTCTTACTTTTTGGTGTGACAAATTCAAGATCGAATTCCTAGAGGATCACGATCCAATGGGCGTACATCCCACTGATGATTTGACGACTCAATAGGAATGCCATGGGGTTGGAATTAGTCACGACCTTGGTGGAATGCATGAGGATGTAATGACGAAGTTTTTGGACCAAGAACATGACAGCCAATGCTAATTTTTCTTCGTGTGAGTAGGATACAGGAGGTCCTACCAGGTTCTTACTGACATAATAGATAACATGCTCAATTCCATTTTCATCTTCCTGAATAAGGACTCCAGTGACCGAGTGGGTGGAAGCGGATATATACAGGATGAAATCCCTATCAAAGTCAGGGGGACGAATCAAGGGAGCGGATGTGAGAGCATGCTTCATGGCATCAAAATACTTTTGAGCATAGGCATCCCATACAAAAGGGATATTGGAGTGGAGAAGTCTAAGGAACCCATGTGCGGTGTTGGCATAGTCAGGTATGAATCGGCGAAGGAAATTAGCTTTACCTTGGAGGCTTTGTAACTGGCATAAAGTGCAGGGGATAGGAAGCTTAAGGATGGCTTGAAATTTTAATGGGTCAAGAGTGATACCATCTTTAGACACAATGAAGCCTAAAATATGGCCAACGGGCACACAAAAGACACACTTCAGTGGGTTAAGGCAAATATTATACTTGCGACATTAGAGAAAGAAGGTCCATAGATCATGAAGGTGCTGTGCTCAATGTTTAGAACGTGCGGTAAGGTCATCTAAATAAGCAAGGATAATATGAGCCAGGTCATGGAAGCAATAATACATAGCCCGCTGAAAAGTGGCTCCTGTGTTTTTAAGGCCAAATGGCATGACTCGATAGGCAAAGGTTATCCACAGACTAATGAACGCGGTTTTGAGTTGATCAACATGATGGATAACAATTTGGTTGTATCTAGAGAAACCATCCATAAAATATAGAACTTCGTGCCCCGCACACTCATCAATGATTTGGTCAATGAATGGTGTGGGGAAGTTGTCTTTGGGACAAACTTTGTTCAGATCGCGAAAGTTAGTGCAGACACGGATGGTGCCTTGTTTCTTGAGAACGGGAACTGGATTGGACACCCAAGTGGTGTGTTCAATGGGATAGATAAAACTAGCCTGCTTGAGGTTATCGATTTCGGCTTTGAAAACTTCTCATATGGAAGGATTAATGGGTCTCATCTTTTAACGGACAGGATTGGCATCAGGCCATGTATTGATATGGTGTTTGATAATGGCAAGATTAAGTCCGGGCATTTCTGAATAGGACTAGGTGAAAATATCGTAGAATTATTTGAATAGCTTGGTGTAAGCTTCAACCTCTTCCGTGGTACAATGGGTGCCCAAAGTGATATTTTATTCAACCCTTGGTTTATTAGAAATGTCAATTTTAATGGTAGGAGAGATATTGGCCATATATCCTTCTTCGAACGCATCAGGTGCAGGGATGGGATTTCTAAACCAACAGACTTTGTTAGGAATGAAGTATTTAGTTTCCACAGCATATTGGTCATGGGACTGCTGCAGGAGGAAGTACGCACGGTGGTGCATATCATTCCACGGAAAGTTGGGATTGGTCAGTGCTTCCATAATGTCTTCATCGGAGTGAAATATGGGTTGACTAGAGGAAGGGATACCACTTGCCATGGTAGAGCTACCTGACTCATCATCATGTGAAGAAATGTGCACATGCACAACATCATGGGGGATGACCGAAGAATAAGAAGATAAAGGATCTACCGATGCCAAGCCCGGGGTGATCGCTGGGGGGAGGTCAAGCGGATCATTAGGGGAAGTCTCCATGGGGGCTTCCACTGGGGGTCTTATGGATGATGATAGGTAGAAAAAGGTGGCTGAAGGATTTTTCATGTTGGCATCAGGAGGAGGGATGCCAATGGGAGTAGGCAGATCCGAAGCAGAACGCGTGAACAAGGAAAGGGGGTACTTGTCCTTTGGTGCCCCCTTGCGAGCTTTGCCCTTCTTACCCGAAATGGTTTCAACGGAAAAAGGTTTCGGTTGAGGTGAGTGAGGCACTATTGCAGCGGGAGGAATCAGAGAGATCGGTTGAACTGGGGTCAAAGCAAGATAAGGTTTGGGGGTGGCAGCTGGAGGATCAAGAGGGTCATGAGTACCATCTGAAGGTAAAGGGCCAGGAGAAGGAGGTTTAGAAGGCTGATCAGAGGACATCATGAAAATCTGGTAATCAGGGGAACGAGATGGGAGAGGTTGAGTGGCCACCTGACCTTCAAGTGGTTGGGTAGCCATAAATCCTTGCTGAGGGAAAGGATCAGTAAGCACAGCCGGTTGGCTAGGTGCAGGACTAGGAGGAATGGAAGGAATGGCTTGCTGTCCTCTCAAATTTTCTTGAGACTCCCATAGCTATCGCATCTGTGGAAAAAGAGGACAATCATGTGTGTAATGACCATAAACACCAAAAAAATAATAGGGCTTATTCGTGCGAATAGGCCTGTCCTGCTTGGGATGAATGCCCTGTTGTTGGTTCGTAGTGTTAATAGAATTACCTTGGTTAGGTCTAGAATTACTGGGGGCAGCTTGATTTTGAGTGCATTTCCTCTTCCTTTTTGAGGGAGGAGGATTAGTTGTGCCCAGCTATGCATACACCTATCCCTCAGGGGGTGGTGGTTGTTGTTGCGGGGGTTGAGAAGGGAAGGGAGGAGGAGGTGCTAATGCTGGAGGAGCTAGAGCACCAGGCTATGGATATGGATAAAAAGGAGGTTGGGTAGTAGTGTGGTAAACACGAGGTTGGGAAAAAAGGGGTGGCATGCCATATCCTGGATACGTGCTACTAGGAGGGGGGAAATTGCAGGAGGTGTTGGCCCCTCCCTGAGGAAAACCATAGCCCATGGAAGTTTGAGCATACGGATTAAAGAGAGCTCCAATGATATCGTCGGTGGCGTGAGATGCCCCCGGTGCATTGGCACCACTGGGTCTAGGAAGATGAGGTAGAACGGTATAAACATAACCCGACTAAGCGTAGATCAGGTCATATTTTAATGCAATTTGGAGAGCGGCTTCTTCGGTTTGAGGAAATTGCAATGCGACGTCTTTCCCGATAGGCAGCAAGAAATTCCTAAGGAACCAGTCCATGTAGACACGGTCTTTGAAGGTATGGGTTCGACAGAGGCTCCTTATTCTCCGCCATTCCTGAACATGGTCAGATAGGTGGGTCGCAGACAATTGACGGAAAGAGGTCAAGAGCTCAGTACCAGTGTCGTAATGAAGGGGAAGCTGGAAATAAGACAAAAAGGCCCGGGCAAGAGTCGAAAATGTGGTATGAGAGGAAGGGGCCTAATCAACATACCACTTAGAAGCTTCACTAGTAAGCATTCGTTGGAACAACCGAAGACGGATAGAGTCATCAGTAATGTAATTAGACGAACACCACATGTGGAAAGATTGAACATGATTTGAAAGATCTTGTCCAGCAAGACCTTCAAACTTTGGGATGTCTGAAGGGAGCTTTGTTGGCATAGCAGGCCAACTAGCGTCATGGTGTATAGGGTCATTTATCAACTGGTCGAAGTCGGGGAGGCTGAGGCCTGCCATGAAAGGGAGCAAGGGTGCAGTCGGGGTAGTGTCCGTTGTGGTCCCACTAGTGGTATTCCTGGCAGGAGGGCCAGGGTTACCACCAGTATTAGGTCTTTCACCAGACACAACGAAGGTGTTAGGGGGAGAACCAAAGGTGGAAAGAGAAGGAGAACCCAAAGGACCAGAAGAAGAGTCGGTGTGCGGACTCGGTGAAGGACTAACTCGAACCCTACGCGGATGAGTGAGTTGTCCTACCAGAAAATGAGGATGAAGGCCAAGAAGTCTCTAGGATAAATGCCTTGGTGGTGCAATGGTGTCGACACAAACACGACACAAAGGAAAAAGAGACTGACAAGGGCAGGGAGGTGCAGGATCAACTGATTACAATGTTGAAACAAGGGCAGAGAGGTGTAGGATCAATTGATTTCAATGTTTTAGAGTCTTTGCTTGGCGGTGTTAACCAAGCCCTTTTTCGCGTAGGATGTGTGTGTAAAAGTGTGTAAATTTTAATTTTTAAACCCAGGCATTTGTAGAGAAAAATAAAAAGTGTTGTTGTATAGCTAGAAATAAACCTACAAATGACAGTATATAGGCCTGCAAAAACAGAAAATAAACAGCTAATAATGCCATAATCTAAACCCAAGGAGGTGGGTCTCTCAACAACTAGTCTATAGGTGAGTAAAAAAATAATCAAAACACATTAAAAAGGCTAATAGATCTAAGGTCAAGAGGGACAGGGATCTAAAAGACAAAATATGCTGGAAAGTGGTGTAGAAAACAGGAACAAATCAGAGGAAAAATTGCTGTAAAAAAAGGTGGCGAAAGGCTATCTCCTGGAGGGAAATAGAGTGACCCCTAGAGGAAAACCTAAAAAAGATAGATGAGGTGATTTGGATGGATAAAAAGGAAATTTGAAGCAGATATGAAGGTGAGGTATCAAATTTGAAAAAATGGCTGAAGACTCTGAAATTTCAGACAACCTGCAACAACAAAAACTCTTCCACAAAAAGTGGAGGGTAATGAAGCCCTAGGGGGCTAGGTTTCCACTTAGTTGAGCGAAACAAAAAAAAGTACAGGTCATAAATGGGCAGAGACAGAGGTCATACAACCTTGAACAGAGTCTCAGACAAACCCAGAAAACTTTCAGAAAAATTCTTGGAAAAAGTCCAAGTCGTAGTTTCTGACCTATTTTCAGCAGAGGTCGCACTTTTTGGGCTGTAAAGTGCACCCTAGAGGTCCAGGTCACAGGTTTTGGGCTGAAAAGTGTGACCTGCACTTCCGGCACTCTCGGCGGAAGATTTCAGAAAAAGTTGCCATCTCAGCTGACGCTGATGTCTGTCACCTACGCAATAGGTTCGAAAACACACGGAAGTCAGAATTTTTATCGTTTTAGGGTTTTATAGGTTTAAAAAAACATCAATAAGAGAAAAAAAAAGAGGCTGAAGAGAAATCCTAGGGTTTGAATCAGCTGGATATGCAAGGATAAGAAAAACGACAGTGGTCGTAATCGTAAACCTGTGTGGAGTGGCTAGTTGTTAGTATGAATCTTAATTATAAGTGTACGAAAAAAGACCACTTTAGCTGCGCATAACAAACAACCCTAACAGCGGAAATGACTGCTAATATCTTCAGATCTATAGTTAGGTGATCAAGGTAAATGCTGCAAAAATCTGGATCTATGCATTAGAAGACATTAAATAGTAGAACAAAAAAATATTTACTCCATGCATCCAATAGACAAGACAAGAATATATCAAATGAATTTTGTATTAATGGCACCTGGGAGGAAAACACAAGAGGGTGTTCCCGGTTCTCCTCAATGGGATGGGTTCTTGTAAGTTCTCAGCACTTCAGATTTGGAATTCCTCTCTCTTGATGGTGTAGAAAACGCAGAAAAAAAATGGAAAAGTATGGCTATGATTGTGGATCAATAGCCAGACCAAGAGTTGAGATCGAGAGTGATCTTTAGGCAACAAAAGGTGATAAATGAATGGGAAAACCCTTCTATTTATAACAAAATATTGAGTTAGTCTATATATTGGTGCATAATTAAAATATTATTAACCAAATCAAGATCCAACTTTTATGGAATATTTTATTATATTTGTTGGAGGGAAAAGGAATTTGACTTGAGTCAAATCCCATTATTTGTAAATAATAAATAAATAAATGATTCCTTTATCATTTTAAGGATGTGATTAAGTAATAATAAATAAATAAATGATTTATTTATCATTTTAAGGATATGGTTGAGTAATAATTAAATAAATAATGATTTATTTAATTATTTATGGGTGATTTAGTTATATTTAACAAAGAATATTATTTAAACAAGGTTAAAATAACTAATATTTAGGAAATAATAAGATAAATAATGATTTATCTAATTAATTTCCTTGTTTTTGGGTTAAATATAACCAGGAATATTAATCAAACTACTGTTTAATTAATTATTCTTTGAGGAAAATAAAAAAAATATAGATTTTTTAATATTTCCTCATGGGGTTTCCTGTTTAAACCATAAACAACTTAATAAAGGTGGTTTACTAAGTTATTTTTCATAGTGAATGCGATTTTACTTGGGGTAAAATTTGTCTTATTTGGTGTACTTGGGTCCATCTAATAACAATGGATTAGATGACCAAAAAAATGGTGTAACAACATGGGGCCCGAGAGATATTATATATGGCGGGGTTAAGTTTTTACGTTTAAAACATAGTTTTAAACTTAAAAACTAATGTTTTTAATGCAAGGGGCAGGATATGTGGATATATGAAATTTACTTAGCGAATAAGGGATTTGCATGTGTTTTATGACCTTTGGGCGAGGGATATACATATGTAATATATTTTAATCAATAGGGATCACGGGGTATATATCACGTAGGGTAATATAACAATAGGTTACAATTAATAAGTGGGTTTGGGATTTATAATATAAATGAGTTAATATAGCTACGGGGAGGGGTATTTTATAAGGATATTAATACATTAAATTAAAGTTAATATGAAATGAATATGATGAGTAGAAAATATACAAATATACCAAGTATAGTGTAAAATAAGCATATGAGTACAATGGTGGTCCCATTTTTAAACATTTACACTTAATACTTAGGATAAATTGTATTTTGTGGGTTTTTTGAATGTTTTTGCATGAAATGAGATTAGTTAAAGGGGATTTTTAATTTCCCTAAGAAAAAAGTGTTTTAACTGAGGAAAGGGATTATATCTTTGGAATAGGGTGATTATGTTTAGGAAATGGGTTTTTTATGAAGGGAATCCAATACTTATTACCAATCATTTATTAAGCCTTGGGTCCAGTCCCAAAAAAAGTCAGAGAAATGCTCTGAGCCTTTTTAACTGAAGGTTTTGAATACTGAATACTTTGAGGGGAGGGAAATTAGTAATTTTTCCAGATGATGTTTTATTACATGCCTTGTATAACTGCTTTCTACCTACCCATCATTTATTCTATCATTTTTTCATTATTTGCATGGGTGCATTTGAGCTTGTAACCCTAAATTCATTTTTCTTTTAAAGCATAAACTATCTAAATCTAACCTCATTTCATTCGAGGGCTTAGATTAGACTGTTGAAATCCTCATTTATTCTCTAACTATCTACTGATTTGTCAAGTTTAAACTGTTTGAAAAATATTTATTCTCTATCTATAAACATGAAATTTAAAGCATCAAAAGCCACAATTAAACTATTTAACTCATCATAGATCATGGCATTTTGAACAAGCTGCACATAATAATTATTCTTGCAGTAAAATTAAAAGTAGTGGCATTTTGACTTGCATCACTTTCATGTCTTATTCTTATCTCTTTTTTGTTTGGGGTCCATTTTTATTCTTTTTGATCTTTTTATTTTCAAGTCCTTTGATCTTTCTTTTAGGAATTTTACCTTCTTTTCATTTTTTATTATTTTCAAATATGGGAAAACAACTTGCAGAAAGCAAGGTATGCACATATTTACAAGACTAATCATAGTCAATTCAAAAATTATGAACCCTAACACCTCAGTCTCCTATTGTCCTTGATTTGACAAAATTCTTGAAAAATCAAGTGGTCCTTGAATCTTTGAGATTGAGACTCATACTCCATGACATAGTCTTCAAGAGTTCCTTGTTATTGAAACCCTTCATTTCCCATTGCTAATAATGTAGGCATTGTAGAGCGTTGGGAAACTTGCTGCTACTTCACTGGTTGATCATTCCAATGATGAGAAATTTCGGAGCCTTCACCATGCATAAATCCTTTAGGGGATTCCTTGTATATATCCATCCTTAACTCCTTTATTTCTCTAGCAATGTATTGCATAGTTTGAAGAATAATCTTAGGAAACTCATTCTCTTCATCTTCTCCTGATAAGGGGGTTTTACCCTTTTCTTCTTGATCATTTGTATAATAAAACTTCTGGTTTCTTCATTTGAGATACCTATTCTCTCTATCTGTAACAAGATATCCTCATTCTGATGACATATTGTCTTTTCAAGATGCACAGGTTGAGCCAAGATTATGCTCCGATACCACTGTAATATTCCCAAATGGGAAAAGTAGGAATATAGTGCAAAATACTGGAATATCAGTGTAAAACATCATATTAAAGCAAGAGCCAATATGGAGCCTTTCCATTCATCATAACAACAGCAAAATAGTAAAACATAATGGGCCACAAAACATAATACTAGATAGAACAAGTCTCCAATGAGTAAACCCTCCAGAATGAGGTGTTGCTACTATACCAAAATCCCGGAGACACTGCTACAACACATTTTTAAAAGAACCGCTACAAAAAATGAGTAAAAAAAAGATATGGGGCTGATATATTCCACAATAGATACAAAAATGAATATCTGGGCTCTATACAACCTCCAGAAAAGAACCCCAAAAGGGTCTTCGGGAAAACACCCAATAATACAATATGATTTGTAGCCCTATGGCTGAAAGTATGCTACAAAAAATGACTGAAGAGAAAAATGGCTGAAGCTGATATAAAAATGAATGTGCTTTCCTCCAATGGATCCTCTAGATAAAAGGTTGGCCCCTTCACTGAAGAAATCACCCTCCAAATCACCTACTGCAGAAACCCTTGCAACTCCTCCCTAAAATAACATAGATTCAGACTAATACTGCGCTATAGGGGATAAAAACACTATGGCATGATGCCAAATATTTCAATAAGCTCCAAGGCCTTCTTTACTAGACTCTCAAGAGAAAAGAACCTCCCTCCAATGAGATCTAGATCAGAAATCTCCCAAATAAAACCTCCACAACTTGTGCCTTGCAACACAAACACAAATTCTCAACATGAACTACGCTGTACATTAAGACTGAAGCCTTGGCCAAATGCCTAATAGTGTAATGTAGTGAAAAAATATTCCAAGAGGCCTCTCGAGGAAAGAGGTGGGATTCTCGACCAGGAACACCCTATGCTAAACAAAATTTGAAATCTTAGCTAAATAGCCAAAGAAAGATATATGTCTAAACAGACTATATATTAATACATAAACATATCATAAGCTCCATAATATGGCTGCCATCCTCTTCCTTATATAAGAAATGATATTCCTAACTCTAAGCCCCATCCAATAATGACACTACTTCCATGCAAAGAGTCTCCATCTAAAATTGTGTTGTCTCTGCACAAATGTCCACTCCTCCATGACAACGCTGTTGATTTGGTCAAATTTGACCCAGTCAAGGTGATCCAGCCCCTTTTCACACCTAAATGTGCTCAATTAAGCTACCAAGATGTCTTCCTTTCACATTGGCATTAGTTTTATTCTTATTTAAGGAGATTTATGGATCTGCATTATCCTCTTATTCATTAAACAAGAAAGAAAAACAAAAATTAATATTCCAACTAGCTCATGGCTAATTGGGAATATTACAGTCTTTCTTCCACTAGTCACCCCATCTTCTATTGTGATGACAACATTATGAAAGAAATCACCACCCCTGAATTTATCTATCCCCCCTTACATCGAACCCATGCATTCGAACCACATACACCTTGTGGCCATTACATTGAAACCCAATGTTTGGGCAATGGGGCACCCATATTTGAGAGTCCAGGAGAAGCAATTATCCACAACCCTCCTAGTGCATCTAGTCGTGTCGACTCTAGTAACATTAATATCCCCCCTTTAGAAGAACCTCTAGAGTCCCATATCACTTCAGATCACTCTAGGGATGATCCCCCTCATCATTCCTTCGTCTTACATCAACAACCCAGCCCCTTAGACATTGTTGTTGACCAAATTGTGTGTTTTCTTGGTAAGCACTAGTTCATTATATCCAAATCCACTCTTTGGGATAGTGACACCATGTATGCGAACCCATAAATTTGTTCCTTTTTCTTCATATATGTAGTACCAAAAGAGATTGGTAATCCTCCATTCCCTTTCTCGAACTTCACCTATCCATTCTTCCCACAGAAGATAACCACAGAGTACACAAATGGCAAACCACATCATAAAAATGTGTTTATTTTCCACCTTTTTAAATACATTTGGCATGACCATAACATGATTTGGGGAACTATGCCCCTATACCTTCTCATTATCCTCTTGAGGATTTAGTGCCTATGATACTGAAGACTTGAATCCATTTTTTCAGCACTTGGAACACCATGGCGCTCCACAAAATCCTCTAGCTAGGGGCATCATTTCCACCTCTGCATACCAGATTAGTCCCCTCCATCACATATTCTTGGGGGAAGTATCCCATGCTTAGGGGCATGATGGCACTCCTAACCATCTTATCATATGATTACCATAAGTCTTGGCCTAGACCCTATCAATCTAGGTATGACTGATTGTCCTCCCATTCCTTGGATAGTTGGACCTACCGGCCTCTCTGATGACCCATATATCGTAGATGCTTGATAGCATTTCTTAAAATATTATAATTTATGTGCTACCATACTTACCAATTGGTCCCTATGTTTTATTTGGTGGGCGGGCATGATTCTAGACCTTCTCTAGTAGTTCATTCCTGTTTTCTTTTCTTACCTAGCTTTAGGGTTGATATTGACCTTGGGGTATGTCTTGTCCCACAGGTTGATATTGACAGCAAGGGGTATGTGCCTGTACACAAGGTTGATATTGACGTTGGTGCCTTTATCCTTAGGGATTGATAATGTAAGCCTTGGGGTAGTATTGTTGTCCTTGAGATTCTGCTTTGTTTGTATCTTGCTATTTGAGGAGGTTGCCCCGCTCATATACCTTGAGATGTGGGTTTGAAATATTTCTAGACATCATATAAATTTGATCATTTGTTAAAGTTCCAATATTTGATTCATTCAAATCGATTGATGACATTGGTTTGATTGAAAAAGAGATATGTACGAAAATGCCCGGAAGGAAGTGACGTGCTTTGTGAGAGCAGACGGACCACCATAGAGGAATATTACGGTGATTCGAAACATAGATGACTCACACAACATATTTAAGCGGGGTATGACCAATTGGTGTGGTGTAAAAAGGTATTTGAGGTAGTGAATACGAATGCGTATGTTTTGAAAAGTTGTCAATGAAGAATACCAAAGGCGTCTTGTCTAAAATAACTGTAAAAAATTGATTCACGTGTCTAAGTTCTAAATTTTCCCGAGTTGAAGGGAGAAGGACTTCTTCTTCTATATCAGTGATTTCCTAAATATTAATAAGACCAGGAGGAAGACCTTATGTAATTCGATTCTTTACTCTGGGTGAATTAGGATAATCAATGAATTCTAAAGTAGGTTTTGATGTAGTAGGTTCAGTTTCTGGTTCAGAAATTTCAGGTTCTTCAGGTGATAATTCACTTTTTGTAGAAGCAACTTCGGTTAATTCATAAATGGAAACTGTTTGTGGAGGATGTTCTGCTACTTGCGATTGATCTACTTAAAAATCAGGATGATGAATAATAGATGATTCTCCTTGTTCTGTTAATCCATTTCTACTGATAACATTTGGTATCAAAGATTTAAGTCCTTCTAGCTGGCTAGGTGTGTACTCAGGGGGTTTCCCCTGAGTTTTGCATGATTGTCTTGGTAATTTAGCCACAATTAAAACTTTTAACACACGCAATCAAAGAAAATTTAAATAAAAATGCATAAAGTCACTAAGAAACAAACAAATGATCACACGCCTATAGAATCTAAGAGATCAAACCACACAAAAACAATAGATTCCCGTACTAAAAACACTAGTTGGTGATGAAATACAACATTGTAGTATTTTAATGCAGAAATGGCAGTTGGAACAGTTACCCCGACAACCTGCTTAATGAAACAGATCGGTGCAATTTTCTCCACTTAACCCATCTCGAGTGAAGATAACCCTTCGAAGAGTCCAAGTGAGTCTAGCCGATGTCTGTTCCAGGTACAGTGGGATCTTCCCTCCATCGTCACCTTGGGAAAGAATCCTATAGTTTATGGTCACTAAGGTCACCAACAGGAACAAATATACCTGGGGGAATAGTCTACGATCCGATACACACGCAAGGGCAGAGTAACAAAGCTCAATCCCCTTGAAGGCTCCTTGACATAATCCAAGTTTTACCAACAAGTGACCCAAGGCTCCTCGACAATGGTTAATCCAAGGTTTACTGTTGTTAATACGTGTATATCTACTATCGTTCCCAATGAGGAAGGATTGATTACCCCACTAGTTCAGATATGATCTCGTGCTTGAATCCTTTAAGAGGAGCTTCCCAGAGCATACATGCTACTATTGGAATTTCCTTACCGCAAGATCGACTATTGTTTGTTTTTACTGCCTTGGAGAGTTAACTAAAACCTATTCCAAGACACTAGCCTAAGCTAAATTGGTGGAAAGAGCCCTAGACAAATAAAATTTGCTAGGTTGATTTTAATTAAGCGTTAATTTTAATTGGTTGTTTCTTAGGACAATGGGTATGGAAGTGAAACTTCAATGGTGTATAATGACCCGACTCCAAAAAACACTAAAATGCATCTATATGAGAAAAAATTCATTCCTTTTCAATGAAATCTATCTAAAAGAAAGAGTTGAGGAATGCAATTTCTTTAAAACTTCAATCCTTCTTTTTTTAAAACAAGAATATATGAAAAGAAATCTTTTCTATGAGAACTCAATGAATAATTTCTCAAAAAGAAATCCCTTTTATCGTTCAAGTCTGAAACTACAAATAAAAAAATTTCCAAAATAAAAGTATGATTACTTAAAACAAAATTCAAAACTAAAAACACTAATTTTGAACGTTAAAAGTCTAAAGATCTAAATTTTAAGACTAAAAACTCTAAAATTTTTGAGGATGTTTTGCTCAGTTTGTAATCTAACCAAGAAATTCTTTGCTTATCCTAGCAAGGAATAAAAATCATCCAATGGTGGTTTTGAAGTGAGATTCAAGGCTTATTGAACTAAAAGTCTCTTAAGATTTGCAAATAAAAAATAAATCTAGTTTTTTATAGAAGAAAATTCTGCCATAAAGTCAAAGTCTCAGTAAGAAAACAATGAAATACCAGTGATCTAAGGTATCTCAAAGTTCCTGATCTTGGAGCAACACAAAGACAAAACAAAAATCACTTGTAAAATGAAAATATTTAGAAAATCACTCAAAACTTAGAAATTCTAGAAGAAACTTTCACAAGAGGCTTTTGATAGTGAATACAAGTCTGGGTAATCACAAAGAATCTTGTAAGCTAGTACCAGAAAACATAATTTTGAGTTTTTCAAAAATTTTCTCAAGGTTCGTAGGTTGGAGGGTACAAAGGTGGTGTGTCATGCTTTGTTAACACTTGAACACAAAACTACGGAGGTGTCAAGAGGTTTTGAAAGAAAAAGTACGGAGACCAAGAAAACTTAAAAGAAAAATAAAGAATTCTAAATCTGTTGTTTAGGGATTCTAAGGCTAATTTTCAGAAACTAGTATAGACTAATCAAAATCAGAAAAAATGGTTTCAAAGTCAAACTCAAAGAAAACTGAGTTCCAAAAACAAAATATCTCCGGTATGGTCGCCATTTTGTTGGGCGGATAAATCATTCTTGTGGACAAGAAGGATCTCCCTAGTATCACAAGGATAATAGAAACAAAGCAGGGACAATTTGTAAACTATTTTCTCTAGATTATGTTGGAAATATGATGCAACGTGTGTTGCCCTTGATAATGACTAACTTGTTGAAGTTGTCCTTGAAGGAAACTAACTTGATGAGTTGACTTTGGATAGCAACCTATTTGTTAATAATGTAAATCTGATGTATCTACAGTGCAGTTCAGAAGTAACAAAGAAAGAAATTCCAGTAAGTGCCAGAGTAATGATGAATAAGATATGTCACAAAGCATACGCGGGTTTGTAAAGGAAAAGTAGCGTATGTACGCGTAAAAGTACGTACCAAGTAGTGTATGCCTATTTTCGCTCTAAATTTATAAAACCAGGGGACATGACCATGGTATTGGCCCACAGTATTGAGCGCTGGATTATCTATTTGATCCCGTCCAGGAATACCATCAGCGGTTGAGTGGTTTTGACTCATGGTATTGACAAAGGCTAAATCTATATAAGGAGAAGAAGATCATAGTGCAAGGGTGTGCATGTGCAAGGGTTGTTAATAAATAAATCTCTTTAAGAGATATCTGCATGGTTGAACTCTGATAGATCTGAATCTATGATGCACCTATGGATATGATGAAGGTTCAAGCTCTCTAGATCTAGAAATGATGAATCCCTAGGATGATCTGCAAAAGAAATGATGAAGATCTGGCGCAATTCTGATGAAGAAATTGAAGAAATATGGGTAAGTTTATAGATGCGACCCCATTATACCAAAGTTTATCTTTTCGGATCTATACGCTCATTTGGTTTCAGCAACAAAATCGTATGTCACAACGAGTTCTTTTCATAAACGTATAGCGGTTAGGGTTTGTGAAGAATAAAATACCACAGAAGTATCACAACGGAGTTGCGGGCGAGAAAAGCGCATGTGTACGCGGCTTAGGTAAAGCAAAGTAGCTTATACTATTTGAATCAATATGGTTCGGGGGTTGAGTTTGTATACGCATATCTATTAAAGTACGGGTTTAATGAATACTTCACTCTGAAGTATATCTGCATGGAATGGGTAATAGTTTATTGATTGATCTAAATTAATAATGCACCTATGAAGAAAATTATGAAGAGGGATCTCTAGATCTGAAATGACTATGTATTTTCTAGATCTATTTATGGAATGTTTAGATATGTGATCTAGCGAATCTTTGCTGAAGTAAAGGGAAATATCTGAGATATTTATCTGTTCTGAGCTATTTATACGCAGGTTCGTGGCAGAGAAAGTGCGTATATATGTGGGCTGGTTTCAGCAAAAGCGCGTGTATACGGTTCATTTTAGGCAGCATATCCCGCGGGTTTGTCTCTTCGCAAACGCGTGTATACGCGGTCGGTGAGTAAAGCGCGTATGGAATCTATGGTTTCGCGAAATGTGTGGAATGAAATATAAGTCTGTTTTGTTGTTTTACGTGTTTGTAGTGATATTATTCATACGGTTAAGGATGTTTGAATATTGAATATACTACTAAGATGATTATGTACAAATCTAATCAATGGGTAGAAAGAAACAGCAGTTTAACCTGGCCATTGTGTCTAAGGTTATTGCATTAAAGAGGTTTACGACTAAAAAAGTCTCAGATCTGAATCTGAGATTGATCACATTCTAAAAATCAGTATTCTCAGAAGTATACGCAGGTTGATACAAATAAAATAACGTATACACGCGGCTTCAGTGAAGAGAAGTGGCGTATGCATTTCATGTTATGAAAAACAGTATGCACAGATGCATGCGCAGGTTGGTGTGCAGGAAAGCGCGTATACACGCAGCTTCAGTGAATAGAAGTAGCGTATGCTATTTGAATCGATGAATGTTCAGAGTTGAGTTTGTATTTGAATATTTGTTTTGAAGTCTGGGTTATTTCTGATGTTCTGGATACAGTGGTCTCACTGTTCTGAAAGAAGTATTGGGAAAAGCTTATGATTGTTGATATTTGTGAAGGATTGTGTTGATGATGTTTAATATTGATTATGTTGCTGACTGATTATGATCAAATATCAGTTGTTGGTTGATTGTTTGATGATTCAATGAATGAATTGATGGGGTTATAAGTTTGAGTTTGATGTATGTTGAGCTTAAATGTGTGGAGTGGCTCCAATCTGAAAATATGATGAGAAGAGGCCTACAAGTTGTGTTGTGTGGAAGCTATTGAATCTAGTATGGAAATTTGATGAAATGTGGTCCGCAGTGGTGTTGAGGGTCGAAGCCTTCAGTGAGGGGGTTGTAGCTCCTTCGGTCGTCGTAGCTCCCCTTCCGAGAGGGCGGTAAACGCCGAGAGCGAGGGTAGTAGCTCTCTCGGGGAGAAGGCCCCGGTAAGTAGCGGAAGCGAGAGGTAATATCCCTTCCGGAGGGCGTTTGATGAAAACGAGAGCAAGGGTAGTAGCTCCCTTCCGAGAGGGGCTGGTAAACAAGATCAGAGGGTTGGAGCTCCCTTCCGGTGATGGTGGAGAACGAGAAACCAGTTTAACGACCTTACATAATTAGGTGCATAAATGTTTGACAACAGTTTAACGGTACAAAATTATGAAAGTTTTCTTCATATTCGTATTGACAGAGGCAGCTCAACAACGGTGGTTTCTACCGAATTGAGTTTCTGTAAATATTGGTGTTCATATGTTGTATGTGTGATGGTTTATTCTGTTCTTCTTCCCTTCTTTATTTTAGCTCTGATGAATGAATGATGCAATGATCTAAGTAAAGAATTAAATGCATAATAAGATCTCTAGACATACGCAAGTTTTCTTAAGGATATCCGTGTGTATACGCGAGTTGGGTTCAGTAAAGTAGCGTATGGTTTTAAGATAAAGATAAAGTAAAAAGTTTTCAGTCAGCTCTAAATACTGATTCACCGCCCCCACCCCCCCTTAGTATTTTTCCCAACAATTGGTATCAGAGCGTGGTCCTTCTGAAGGAGCTTGATCACTTGAAGGAGATCTGTCACAATGGGAAGGAAGCAAAAGAAGAGGGCTACTCAAGGAAAGAAGATATCTCAGAAATCGTGTACGGCAAAAAATGAAGATGATGCAAATGGTATTAATCCTTGTTCTTGTGATTCACTTCCTTATGCAAGCAATGGTGAAGATAGTGAAAATGATAGTGAAAGTAACAGTATGGGTCTAGAAGCAAATCTCAAGATCAATGTTGAAGATAAATTTAAAAAGAAGGAACCTATCTACAAAGATATGATCTCTAGAATGAATAGACAGATAGAAATGTATCAAAGACTGCAGGATAAATTAAACAATCGAAGTGAAAGACTTGAAGCAAAAATCATCTCTCTCAAAACAAATCTGGAAAAATCAAATAAGAAGAATGAAGAACTTTTACAAACTTTTGAAGAACAAGAAAATGGGTTGAAAGAAGAGATTTTAAAATTGAATGATCAAGTAGAAGAAGGAAGAAGGGTCGAAGAAAGTATGAAGAAGCAATGCCAAAGATTGGAGGTTGAGGTAAACATTTTAAAAGGTAAATTAGAAGAAAAAGATAAACTCTTGAGGTTTCAATATAGTACTAAGATTCTGGACAATATTCTTAGTAGTCAAAGGTCTCCTTCTGTTAAATTTGGTCTTGGTTTTCATGAAACTGTTAAAGGAGAATCTAGTTCACAAGAAAGTGCTAAAGATTCAAAGGATATCAATGCAAAACCTAAAGTGTTGAAAGAAACAAAAGGTCAACCAACAATCATGAACTCTCAAAAGAAATCATTCCCTCCTAACTATAGAAGCATCAATCGATTCTCTCCTTTGATCAATAATGTTGAATGGTTTAAATGTCATAATTATGGGCATGTTGCAGCCAATGGCAGAAGCAAATTGTTTCAATCACAAACAAACAGATTCTACACAGAAGGGTACTCAGGTTTCTTTAAGGGATATTGTTTTTCATGCAACAAGTTTGGTCATAAAGCAACTGATTGCAATAGAAGAAAGAATAGAAAAACACATTATGATCCCTATGCTTACTTTTCTGGTCACACAAGATGTTATGCTTGTAACAAGTATGGACATGTAGAAAAAGAATGCAGGATGAATAGATCTGAGAAATTGGATAATTTTCAGCACACAATAAGAAATTTCAAGCAAAGCTGGAAAAATAAGGAGGACCGGTAAAAAACGTAGGGGATAATAATCCTACTGCAGTCTTCCGCTTCTAAAGCTTACTTCTCATAATGACTGCAGGAGTGATGTGAGATACATTATAGGAATCAGTAATGTATCATCACAAGGGGAGCAATATATGGTGATTCCCATGGTTGGTTTGGTAATTCTGGTTGTGTTTATTTCTAACAGTGCATCTAATGTGACAACAGAAGACAAGTACAATATGTATAAATCCAGGAGAAAATGGAGCTGTGAAATTTTCAGTATTTCACTTTTCATACGCGGGTTTCATGAAATAAAGCCGCGTATCACACGAGTTCCGTTGGAGACAATAGCGTATGTTTTTCTGATAAGAAAAACAGTAAGACAGCTAAAGATCAGGAACACGGGTTCAGGGGGAGCATTAATCTAAATACTAATGATTGCATTGCTAGCATTGTATCTGCTTATTCCTTAGTTCTCGTAATACTCATGCTCAAATGATGATGACATGATACATGGTTTCTTATGATGAGATTATGGATGAGCCCTGATTGCTTTTTGCTAAGGAGTATCTTTTGTTTTCACACATGGATGAGATGGAAGTCTTATGATTCAGAGATAAGGACAGATCATGATGACTTTTGTCATGGTTGAGACCTTTTATACATAATTCCTACACATGTTACATCATGATTATGAAATAAATATAAATCATGAAGATCTTGGTGATAACAGATCACATGGATTATTTCTTGACACATATTGTCTATTGAAGAAGTTTATATAGAACAACCAGAAGGATTCATTTTGGGAAATGATGAAAAACTTGTTTGTAGACTTAAAAAGGCTCTATATGGTCTCAAACAAGCTCCAAGGGCATGGTACTATCGTCTTGACAAATATCTTCATCAACAAAGATTTTCAAAAGGGTCTGCTGATAGCAACTTATACACAAAAACTGAAAATGACAAACTATTGATTGTGGTTGTATATGTTGATGATATCATTTTTGGAAGTAATGAAGAGTCTATGAGTCAGAAATTTGCTTCTGATATGTAGCAAGAATTTGAAATGTCTTTACTTGGGGAACTAACATTCTTTCTTGGCTTGCAAGTGCAACAAGCAACAGATGGCATATTCTTATCACAAGAAAAATATCTTAAGCAAATATTGAAGAAGTATGGCATGGAAGATTTCAAACCTGTAAGTACACCAATGATAACCGGATGTAATCTCAGTTCTAATGATGATTCCCCCACGGTGAATCAACCAGAATACAGATCTATGATATGAAGTCTACTTTATCTCACTGGGACAAGACCAAACATTATGCATGCAGTTGGGATTGTTGGACGATTCCAAGCTAATTTAAAAGAGTCTCACCTTCAGGCTGTGAAAAGAATATTCAAATATCTATAAGGAACTCAAGACTTTGGAATATGGTATCCAAAGAATTCTGATCTTACTCTTCATGCATACACTGATGCAGATTGGGCTGGAAATGTTGATGATCGGAAAAGCACTAGTGGTGGTGCATTCTATATGGGGCCCCGGTTAGTATCTTGGTTCAGCAAGAAGCAAAACTCTATTGCCTTATCTACAGCAGAAGCAGAATATGTGGTTGTCGCATCATGTTGCACTCAACTTCTTTGGATGATGCAAACCTTACAAGACTTTCAAATCAAATGTTCACCTCCTATCTCCATTATGTGTGATAATACAAGTGCCATCGGTATCTCAAAGAATCCTGTTATGCATTCCAAGACCAAGCACATTCCCATCAAGTATCACTTCTTACGTGAACAAGTGCTTGAACAAAAGGTGAAGTTGGAGTATGTTCCCTCCAAAGAACAAGTTGCTGATATATTTACCAAACCTTTACCCCGAGAAGCGTTCAAATATCTCAAATAGAAGCTAGGAGTAGTCTCTGCCATGTAGAAGATCATATCTACTTAAATACAGAAGATTAACTTGGATACACGGATTTCCTGGAGGACAGTCGCGTATATACGCGCGTTTATACATAGAAAACCGCGTATGGGTGTTTGCTGACAACATTTTTTTTTGGGTTAGCATTCTTCAGCACAACTGTGGTGCTGTTGGGTATCTTTGGTGATGTTTCAGTTCTCATATTTCTGTTTCATTCTCTGATATTTGATGAAGATGCCTTGATGATTTGCTGTTGAAAGTGTTCAGGATGCACAAGCAAAGGGGGAGCTTTGGTCATATGGAAAGGATGCATTGTTGGCATTCTAATTATTTGTTGTGGTCTGATCTCATGCTTGAGATTCTTTGGTCTTGATTGTATAAGTTATTTCTATATCTTGATGAAAAGGTCATGCTGAGACCCATGATGTAAATTGTTATATTCAGTCATGTAAGGACTTCTTCAAATTAGTAAACCCACTTGGTTGGGTAGTTGAGTCAAAATGTGTAAACCCACTTGGTTGGGTACTTGAGTCACATATGTAAATCCACTTGGTTGGATCATTGATGTAAGTATGATTCCTTGGTGATAGGAAAGGTCATAGAGTCATGTACTTCATTGAAAAATATGTTTGAAGATTCAGCATGAACTCAGGGGGAGCAAGCATGGTAACTTCAGTGCACATCAGATCTACAGAGCTCTTCTTTCTACAAGAGAAGAAAAACCTTGTTTGGTTTTGATCCGCCCTTTGCCCTTGATGTCAAAGGGGGAGAGTATCATGGTGTTTGAATAATGGTTATAATCAATGTACCTATATGTTGTGGTGATTAAACACCATCATGGTTGCCATCAAGTCCAAAGGGGTAGATTGTTGGAAATATGATGGAATATGTTGTCCTTGATGGCAACCTACTTGATGAAGTTGTCCTTGATGGAAACTAACTTGATGAGTTGACTTTCGATAGCAACCTATTTGTTAATAATGTAAATCTGATGTATCTACAGAGCAGTAATAACAAAGAAAGAAATTCCAGTAAGTGCCAGAGTAATGATGAATAAGATATGTCACAAAGCATACGCGGGTTTGTAATGGAAAAGTAGCATATGTACGCGGAAAAGTACGTACCAAGTAGCGTATGCCTATTTGCGCTCTAAATTTATAAAACCAGGGGACATGACCATGGTATTGGCCCATAGTATTGAGTGCTAGATTATCTATTTGATCCCGTCTAGGAATACCATTAGCGGTTAAGTGGTTTTGACTCATGGTACTGATAAAGGCTAAAACTATATAAGGAGGAGAGGATCATAGTGCAAGGTGTGCACGTGTAAGGGAGGTTGTTATCAAAATGGCAACTTTAAGAGATATCCGCATGGTTGAACTTCGATGATCCTAATCTACATGATACTATGGATATGATGAAGGTTCAAGATATCTAGATCTAGAAATGATGAATCTCTAGGATGATCTGCAAAAGAAATGATGAAGACCCGACGCAAGTCTGATGAAGAAATTGAATAAATCTGGGTAAGTCTATAGATCTGGTCTGTTCTGCAAAGTTTATCTTTTTTAGATCTATACGCTAGTTGGTTTCAACAAAAGAGCGTATATACGTGGGTTCGCTTCATGAAAAGCGCGTATGGCAGTTGGGGTTTTTTGAAGAATAAAATACACAGAAGTATACGTGGGTTGATGTGTAGGAAAGCGCGTATGTATGCGGCTTCACTAAAGCAAAGTAGCGTATGCTATTTGAATCAATGTCTGTTCAGGGTTGAGTTTGTATCTGCATATCTATTCTGAAGTCTGGGTTTTAATGAATACTTCACTCTGAAGTATTTCTGCATGGAATGGGTAACAGTTTATTGATTGATCTGAATTAATAATGTACCTATGAAGAAAATGATGAAAAGGGATCTCTAGATCTGAAATGACTATGTATTTTCTAGATCTGTTTATGGAATGTTTAGATCTGTGATCTGGTGAATCTTTGCTGAAGTAGAGGGTGAAATCTGAGTTATCTGTTCTGAAGAGCTGCATAGTTCTGAAAATTTACAGATCTATATGCATGTTCATTCACAGTGCATCTATACGCAGTTCATTTTTTAGCAGTGCCGTGATACTGTGCTTGTCTATGTGAAAGTGCGTATATACACAAGTTCAGTGAAGTAAAAGTGCGTATGGAATCTAGGGTTTTGCTGAAGTATGTGGAATGAAATGTCTGATCTATTCTGTTGTTTTATTGCTATCTGTCAATGATGTATTCATGTCACTTCCGTAGCGGAATATTGTACATGATACCAAGATGATTATGTACAAATCTAATCACCTGAGGAAGAAACATGGTTAACTCCGACCGACCGTCGAAAGGTTCTGCATTGTCGGTAGAAGGTGTCCCACTAAAAGCCTCGTATCCGAATATGAGATTGACTAATGAAAATTTATTCTTTAAGTATACGTAGGTTGATACAAAAGAAAAGCACACACACAACTCGTTGAAGAGAAGTGGTGTATGCATTTCATGTTGGTGACAATGAGAATAGAGGGCATACGCAGCGGGTGTGCAGGAAAGCGCGTATACATGCAGATTCCGTGAATAGAAGTAGTGTATGCTATTTGAATTGATGAATGTTCAGAGTTGAGTTTGTATCTGCATTTTGTTTTGAAGTCTGGGTTATTTCTGATGTTCTGGTTACAGTGGTCTCACTGTTCTGAATGAAGTATTGGGAAAAGCTTATGATTGTTGATATTTTTGAAGTATTGTGTTGATGTTGTTTAATATTGATTATGTTGCTGATTGATTATGATCAAAGATCAATTGTTGGTTGATTGGTTGATTATTCAATGAATGAATTGATGGGGTTATAAGTTTCAGTTTGATGTATGTTGAGCTTAAATATGTGGATTGGGTCCAGTCTAAAAATATGATGAAAAGAGGCCTACAAGTTGTGTTGTGTGGAAGCTATTGGATCCAGTATGAAAATTTGATGAAACGTGGTCCGTAGTGGTGCTGAGGGTCGAAGCCTTCAGTGAGGGGTTGTAGCTCCCTTCCAAAGGGTAGTATCTCCTTCTGCAGAGGGTAAACAAGAGCAGTGGGGTAGTAGCTCCCTTCTGTGAGAGTACTGCAACGAGAGCAAAGGGGTGGGGTAGCTCTGTGAGAGGCTGTAAACAAGAGCAGGGAGAGCAAAGGGTAGTAGCTCTCTCCTTCTCTAGAAGAGGATGGTAAACGAGATCGTGGGGTTGGAGCCTTCCCGTAGTGGTCGGAGAATGAGAGAATCTTGTAGCTTCGTTGTGTGTGTGCCTCGCGTGCCGGGTATGAGTCTGCGCGCACAAAATTGGGGCAGTTTTCTTTATAATAAATATTGAAGATGCAGACGACATCGTGGTTTTCTGCCGAATTGGGTTTCCACCTTAAATACCGGTGTTCATGTGTGTTGCTTATGTGTGATGGTTTATTCTGTTATTACTGCACATGCTTACTTCTTACTAAACATCTGATGAATGAATGATGCAATGATCTAAGTAAAGAATTAAATGCATAATAAGATCTCTGGACATACGCAAGTTTTCTTAAGGATATCCGCGTGTATACGCGAGTTGGGTTCAGTAAAGTAGCGTATGGGTTTAAGAGAAAGAAAAAGTAAAATTTTTCGCCCACCCTAAATACCCCGCCCCACCCCCCTCTCGTATTTTTCCAACAAATTGCATATGATTTAAAATTTTTCATGATGAAGAAAGGACCTACCTGTGATCCAATTTAGTTGAATTCTTCTTTCCCGTTGCTCCAAGAAGTCACCTCTTAAGATCTGCAAACAAAGACATAGAAGAGGATCAACAACACCTGCAACATATACTAATTCAGAAATCACAAATATATCTTAATGATCAATGAATTTAAGAAATAATCTATTTAAGTAAATACGTAAAAAAATTATTGAGAAAATAGGATCCCATTGTATTATCTTTAAATAAAAGAAGGAGTCTTACAACCACATTCACCTTGATGTTGTATAGGTCCTTCTGGGGGTCTGGAACAAGCGTTTTCCTTTAGTCTGACAAGCCCTTCCACTCTTCGAACCATCCTAACTACGAGTATGTAATTTTTCTCGTAGCTAGAAAAAGAGTATGTTTCTTTAGCAATTCCCTTCTCTATCGTAGCTACCAAGTACAAAGAAAGTACTAAGTGTATACAAAATGCATAGAAAGTTTTACATATGTGAGCATGTACCCTTGAGACTGAACCAAAGCTTCAATTTATAGGAGAAGGAAAGTGGTTGCAGCTCCAAAATGGAAGGGATAGAGTCCCCTTATCAAGGGATTAAGTTCCAAAATCCAAGGAATAGGCTTATTTTATGAAGGAATGAATGTTTATGATAATGGTGGGAGTAAGGCTTCGACTGGATAACACATTCTAGAAGCTTCCAACTGGGATAATATTCGACTAGCTAGGCTTCTAGAATTTACTTTCATCTTCAATTTACTTTTACAGGGATCCACACTTTTAATGAAGAAAATGTGTGGTCGGCTCCAAAATATTTGGAGCAAAAGAGTGCGGTGCCATAGGTAAGACTAAGGAAAAGTGCGGTACTAGTATATTTATGATTTTTACAAGATTTTCTCCAAATTCAGAACTTGGTTTAGGAACTTTAGGGTTGTAGACTTCTAAGGGAGCATTATATAGGTATTGATGAACCCATATAGACATTAAAATGTCATGGTTACAAAATAATGTGTAACAGATACTCAGCTAGTTCATGCTCTTTGGGCAGATAGGGTGACTAACAAGAGATCAATTGGACTTTCTCCCTTTCAACTTGTTTATGGTACTAATGCTGTGATGCAATTACAACTAGCCCTTCATGTTATGAAATTTTTACAAGATGAAACTGATGATTCAAATCCTATTCAGAGAAGGATGCCGCAACTTATATAAGCTCACCAAATTAGGGAATCCTAGATGGACAAAGCATAGAAATACAAAGCCAAAGTAAAATTTGGTTTTGACAAAATTGAAAAATAATAGGTATTTCAAGAAAATGATTTGATATTGCGCTGGGATGTAAGAAGAGAAGACCATGGAAAGCATGGTAAGTTTGACAAATTGTGGTTCTGGCCATTCAAAATTTCTCAAGATTTGGAAAATAACACATTTATAATAAAGCATTTAGATGACAATCAATTGAAAGGAGGTCCAGTCATTGGTCATTTTCTCAAAAAAATGTTTACTTGATAAGTTAGTCAGTCTTTCCATTGTAAATATCCGGAGTGTTGTTTCAATAAAACTCCATGCCCAATGGTATTTGTGTATGTAAATAGAGTCAGTCTTGAGTTCAGTCAATAAAATTCATTTCATATCATTAGCTTCTAAAATTCAAGAGTCCTTAGGGTTTAAGGCACTTAATCTACAATCCTTGAAGCCTCACAGGGAGGACTCCATCCCCAATAGGAGCCACTGTTATCACTGCAATTTTTCAAAGTCTGGTCACTATTGTAGTTGTATCTTTGATCATCTCTTGTCCCTTAGCTTATGGTCGAAGGCCCTGGAGGGTTAAAATGTGTCAAATTTTTTATCATTTTTAAATAAAATCCAAAAAGTTAGAGTCCAATAGTTTGTTTTGTGTATTAGAGTTATTAGGGTAAATTTTCTTTTAGTACGTATTTTAATTTCTTTGAGTATTTAAGGTTATGGGTTTAGCTTGAGAAGTATTATTTATTCACAATGATATCTTCTATCCAAGGCTAAGGACAAAATGTTAGAGCTATCAGTTATTTTAGGAATTACACAAAAATAGCTACGTTTTCTAAAAATGCAACTATTTTCTTCAGAAAATCCAATTTCACAAGCAACACAGAAATAACTACCTTTTTCAAAAAATTAGCTAATTCATTCAGAATTTATACAAGGAGGTAAAGAGGCATTACTCAGGTGAAAATACACTTCTCTTTGGAATAGTGGAAGGTTTTCCAAATCAAGAGGTATTATCCTTTTGAAAGGTGGATATTTCTAATTGGAGGATTCAGTAAAAGGAGGTTGGATATTTTATTTGCTAAGGTTAGTTAAATACAATGCTACTCATTAAAGGTGAAATGTATATCAAGGTTGAATTACGAGTAGCAATTAGTTTAATTATTCAATGAAGTGAAATGTTCAGTGGAATGAGTCGGGACCAAAACTTAAATAATTTTATTTCGTTTCACTCAACCTCACCGTGATTAAGGGCATGCAGACCTCTGTTTCCCATTTACCCCAAGAAAGCTACAACAAACAATTTTCTTATCCTCCATAAAATAGTTTGTTACCTTGTGCCATGAGTTAGGGCTTCATGGAGGGTTGTTGTTCCTTGTTTTACAGGTGTGCATAAACGATTGAGTTAGCTGTTAACAGAATGGGTAAGGGTGGTAAGGTAAACCGTTCAGAACCAACCAATAATTGTTTCATTGATCACCATGCAAAGCCACAATTCCTGGAGCAACATGATGGTATCGGTTCTTGAAGAAGTTTTCAGGATAAAACGTTGTAGTTTCTCAGGCATTTGTCGAGTCATTCAATGGAGAGCAAGTCAAGATGGGGTCTTAGAACTTCAGGATCACAGAGACTATCATTGCACAAGCTACCCAGCTGTCAGCTACATGATGTTAATACCATAGTGCAACGTTATATCAACTGTCAAGGGAAGTTTTTCATAGTGCATCAATATCAGATGAGGTTTTTAACTCATATTTCAGGCTCTAAACCTATTAAACTACCATTTTCCCTCTATAAATATCTATTGACAATGTCACAAAAAATACAAAGAACCCCAGATTATTCTCTTCAAAATATTTATCACAGGGGTTTAATCAAAATGCTGGTGGTTTATCATCTGAAGAAGAAGAGAACCACATGGGAAAATTTCCTAGAAAATGAAGGTTTTAGCAGTATTAATTCAAGGAGAAGGGTAGGAAGGCCTTTAAGACAAAATACCCAAGAGGAACAGTCAAGCCCCGCACCTACATTGACCCCTTCACATACTAGTAAATCTTCATCACCATCAAGCAGAAAGACACGTAACTCAACTAGGAGAGCTAGAGTTCAAACCACCACTCCTATACCCATGATGCAACCAACCAAGGAATTTTATACTAGAAGACTACGTAAGGAGCCACAAAACTTGGAGTCTTTCACGTAGGAGCATGTAAGAAAGATTAAATAAAAGACTACTCTACATGAAAAGAATGATATGTCTAAAGGCAAGGAAGAGGTAGCTTCCTCTTCAAATAATAAATGTAGAAGAAAAATAATCCTGACAGAAGGATCTTCAATGGAAGTCACCCCTGAAACATCAACACCCAGCCCTATTCTAGAGACTAGAAAGGAGAATCAAGAAGATAATGCTTCAAAACTAGAGGAGCCTATACCAAAATGTTTGTGTCCCTTCCGTGTTTTGATAGTTTGGAAAATCAAAAGACAAGGCAACATCAGAACCAATCTTTAGAGTTACAGGATCTAGTCCTCCTGTTCTCATAGAGGGATCTCTCAAATGTTTGTTTGCAAAAATTTATCTTGTGTGCTTATAATATTGATTTTAGACTAGTTATTAAGTGCAGGTGTTGTTTGTCTGTTTGGTTGGATTGAATTGATACAACAGAACATGAAAGGTCTAGGAAAGATACGTAGAACAGAGAAAAATCTGGTTCATTGGGCAATGGAGTCAAGAAAAGGTCATAGAAAACTCATCAAAGGATATGAGATATCAAAGGGCAAATCTAACTTGGCCACAGGATCCTTTTGTTTTTGGAATGGGATGAACATTAATGATTTGGAAAGAGAAATTGAATTCTAAACAAAGGGAACATGAAAACATAATTTAAACAATAAAGAGATAGTTGATAGACAGGTATAACCATAAATTCTACAAACATTCTTTAGGAAAATAATGATTTCAAGACAACTTTCAAAATGAAATCTAAGATTCGAGGAACACCCTATTTCCTCAAAGATTTTATTCTAAAGGAATTAGAAAACATAAAAGATTTACTGATAATTACAGTCATAGAAGAGGGAATACCTAAAAACATCTATTATCATAATTATAACAACCTTTAAGCCATCTGTTTACGTGAGGACAAAGGGCAAGATCAAAACATACCTCTATGATTCACTGTAAGCAAAGAACTTCAAAGGGAGACTTCGATAACAGTTTTTAAGTGGCAGCAGACAAGCAGGGAGAACCATAAATCATGTTGAAACCAATTGTTCAAACTATTAAGGAAATAAACAAGCATGAAGACTAAAGAGAAAGATTGAAGCCTCTAAAATACTTTAGCAGAAGAGAACATGAAACAGTGAAGGATGAACAGGTCTAAGGTGCTTCAGTCATTTTAGTCAAAATTTCAACCTATCAGTAAGAAATTTGGTGAACATAATGAAAATAGGGAAAACATAAAACAATCTGTATCACTTCACCAACAACCCAAGCTCATGGATCCAATGATAGATTTTCTAGAACAAGATGCAGTCAGTAATATCATCAAGATCTCCAAGACTTCAATTTGTTCTTCAACTTCAACAGACTATGTATTTACTTCAAAGAGTTTCGGTATTACAACTTGTGATCAAACAATAACCAACCCCTCACTCATCTTCTCCAGAAGTATATATAGAAGAATGAGGAGGTGAGATCCTGATAAAAATATCTCCAATTACAATTAATACAGACTTTAAAAATGGATTCTCGGCCCTTGGGGGCTCAATGAAGAAGCTTACAACAGGTGTCTTCTGTATTAAATGATTCACATAAAAATTTAAGCTCGGTGGGAGCTTAATTTTACCTTTGAGGCTCTGTGTCATGTTAGATTAACTCTGTAGATATTTTGTCATTAAGTTTGTTCGCAGATTTACCCTTTAGCTGTGTTGTGAAGCAGATATTGGATTTCATGCAATAACTTTGGCCTGCATTTGATTTCTTTGAGGCACAGGTGTCCTTCGTGGTAGCTAAGAAGAATTGATTCGCTTTAACTAAGGTGGTGGAGCTTTCTGTCGGATAAAACACTCTGATTTTTTCTTAAAACTGTGTTTAAATTCGGGGATTAGGCTTTTGATGGGTATTTGGACAGGTCTCACAAATTCATTCTTAACTTTGTTCTCAGTATTTTGGTTCTTATACTGATACTATTGATTTGTGATTGACTTGCTGTGTTTTTGCTGATGTGCAGGGCCGTGCAGGGTTTGAAAGGCATCAATGCCTTTGTAGATCATTGATAAACGTGGAGTCAAAACCCTGTGATGATTTTCTTTGGTAAATTAGAGGCAAGAGGATCGTCACCCTCTGTCGCTGAAACTTCTTTGAATTATGGCAGAGAGAACGTCGAAACCCTACAAAAACAAAAACTCTTATAAAATCCATGCATTTATAGGTTTATTGCTGCGGAGGCATATGGAGGAAGCGTGGCCGTTGGATGGCATCATCCAATGGTCAAGATTGATCGGTAGAGATAGTAGAACGAGCGGAAAAAATATTAAATCTGAGCTGTCGATCGCGTAGAGATCGACAGTCGGGAGTGGAGGTTGAAAGTCAAACAGAGGAAATCTGGGCGATGAAACGTGGACCGTCAATCTGCAGATCAGATCGACGACAGAGGTTGATCGAATGTCACGCCGGTAGCCCGGTTATCGCGCGTGGATCTTCGACGAGCGATATATGTTGGATGGCCTGCCCCAAATCAGACGGCGCATGGCAATATCGCTAGGCGTCCGCGTACGAACGATAATGCGCGATGAGCAAGCGGTTTTGAAAAAGTACATGGGACGCGTGTCACGCGATGTATGGAATCGCTGGCGATCAGGAAAAAACCGCCCTTGCCCCAAAGGCTGTGCGATGGATACCACGTGGTTTCTGCAGTGGGGAACAGCTGACGAGGACCACCGAGTAGATAAACTCTGCACCGTCCGATCTGTGGATTTAGATTGACAGTGGATATTTAGTGGAAGATCGTACCGGCAGAAAACTTTACAAAAATAAAATAAAACCCGAAATTTGCAAATAACAAAGGTTTTTAATATTTTCGGGGCAGGATAATTGTTTAAAACGGATAAGCGCCTGACTGACTTAGCGCCTGGTTCTGGCACCAGGGCGCATGGATAAAAAGGGTTAGAGACTTTAGCCGAAGGGGGCTTAAGTCCAACACATAGAAAATATGCATTTTAATGGTTTTTCAAGGATTTTGAAAGGGATTTGAGGCTTTCGATAAGGTTAAGAGAGAGTCTTAAAACCTTATCAAGGGTTTTTTATGAAGTGGAAAGGGGATAAACGTAAAAATGAGGGTTTTTCATGGGAAATGGAGGGATAGAAAAAAAGAGTAGTTTTTGAAGAGGAGGAAGGGGAAAATGGTGCTTGCAACAGTACTCTTTTTCGGAATTAGCAGGATTTCAGAGTTTTCAAGATGGGAACAACGGTGAAGGTTTGGACATAGGCATGAGGCCTTCAAAAGTCTTCAAGAGCCAACAGTTTTTAGTAAGAAAAATTGTTCCTTGAAGGCTCAAAATAGATTAAGCCACCTTTTGGGATAATCAAATTTTACAGGTGGCTAATAGTGGCTCCATTTGGGGATGGTGCCTTCTTGAAAGCATCAAGAACTTCAAACTTGGATTCTTTGGGAGGCTGACCTGTGCCTCATCCATTGTATTGCTCTTTTTTGTTGGATGATCTTGCTTTTCTCTAGAAACATAATAGCAGTCATGAAGAATAATGGATTTCATCAATACAACTTTGTACCTACCCAATCCTACTGATCTAACATTTTTTCTTCATCAGAGTGCACTTGGATTTGAAAACTCTTTTCACAAAATTTTATTCTTTTGAAAGCATAAAACTAATCTAATTCTACTCCTTATTTCTCCCTGAAATCAGATTAAACAGTTGAGTTCAGATGATTCTCTACCTAATCTACTGTCTATTGGGATTAAACTATCGAACAGACTTTCATTCTCTAAATTCTACAACAGAAATTGAAAAACATTCAAGTCAGCATTGAACAGACTAACTTGATGCTGGTCCATGGAATAAAGACAAGCTGCACATAGACATTATTTTGTAGAAGATTAAATCAAAACGGAAGGCTTCAGATCTGAAAGTTCAAAGTATTGCCTTCTCTTTTTACAACTCTGTTTTGAATTTTGTTTAAGTTGTTCTTTCTTTGTTCTCTGGTTCAGATTTTGAGCTAATTAGAACTAGATTTACATCTTTTTTGACTCAGAAAATAAAAGAGATTTGAGTCATTTCTTGCTTGGAAACTTAGGTTCAGATTTTGATCATGTTTGAACCTTTAATTTCTATCCTAAACTATCTACTGATAAGCCAAGATTAGACAGTTTGGCAAATCGATTTCACTATCCTATCAGCAAAAAAATTAAAACTAATTAGTCAAGATTAGGATGTTTGACTAACTATAAGTATGTTTTGAGGAGTGGCATTTGAGCTTGCACACTTTCAGATTTTTTTCTCTTTTTGGCATGGGGCCTTACCTTTCTTGTTTTCATTCTACCCTCTTTTCTTTCTTTTCTTTGTTTTTGTATTTTTTATTTTTCTAACTTTGAATGCAATGGTTAGACTATGATATTTACAATGAAAAATAAAATTCTTTGAAACTTAAGATTCTTGGCAGAAGTAATGCTTGAGCATCCTGCCAATGACAGGGCCTCCATACAGATCTTCTCCATTCAATTCTCTCAAGAAAAATGCATTGTGACCCCTCTCAGCATGAATAATATAGGGCCCTTTCCACAAGTTCTCAAATTTTCCATGTTTTCCCTTCTCTTCTCTTCTTGAATCCCATTTGAGAACAACATTTCCAATTTGGAAATTGTTTGCCTTAGTCCTCTTATCAAATAGCTTCTTCATTTTTTCTTGGACTAACTGTGTTCTTTCATAGACTTCCTCTCTGGTCTGTTGAAAATGGATTGTTTGGTTGATTCTTCTCTACATATCATTTTCTTCAATCTGTACTTCTTGAAGGAGTTTCATGACTGGAACTCCCAATGAGGTAGGAAAAAATGCATCCATGCCATAAACTAACTGATAGGGAGACATATTTATTGATTTCTTTGTAGTCAACCTATCAGCCCATAAGGCATGAACCAGCTTACTGTGCCATGATTTCTGATTTTATTCCAACAATTTTTTAATGATATTGATGAGGCTCTTGTTGGAAGATTCAGCTAATCCATTTCCTTGGGGATAGTAAGCAGTGGAATGGCCCAAGGTTATGTGGTATTTGTAACAGAAATCAACCATTTTCTTAGATTTAAAAGCAACAACATTGTCTGTTATGATTTTTCTGGGACAACCAAATCTAGATAGGATATTTGTCTCAAGGAACTTGATAATGACAGATTCATTAGCATTTTTGGAGGGTATAGCTTCTATCCACTTGGTAAAGAAGTCAATGGCTGTGAGGATCCACTTATGTTGAGCTAAGGAGGATGGATGAATTTCCCCAATGAATTCCAGCCCCCATTTTTGAAAAGGTGCCTCAACTCTGATAGGATGTAATGGTAAGGGAAGGAGTTTTCTTTTTCCATCAAAGATTTGACACTTATGGCAAGACATGACCAAATTTTGAGTGTCTGGGAAAAGGGTAGGCCAATAGTAACCAGATCTAAGAATTTTGTTTGTTGTGGCCTTCCAGTAGAGGTGCCCTCCACATTCTCCCTCATGTAACTCATGCATGATCTTTCCTGCATCATCTTCAAGTAAACATTTAAGCAAAATTCCAACAACATTTTTCTAATATACCACTCCATCTAAGATACAAAAACTCAAAGCCTTTTGTTTCAAGAATCTAGCTTTAGTTTTAGACAAAGAAGGAGGGGTATTTAAATATAAAAGCACATAAATAATGTCAACATACCAAGGAGAATTTAGAAATGTTTCTTCAATAACAGGAGCATCAGATTCTTCTATTTCTTCCAACACATCTACCATATTGATGTCTAGTGCTTGGAAGTTAGACTCAGCCATAAGTTTTGCTAATCCTTGCCCTTTAACTAGTTTGGTGGGCCTGATTTCTAAGTCATATTCAAGAATAGTTGCAATCCATTTTCCCCTTTTACCATTAGGGTCTTGACTTAGAATGTCCTTGACAATAGTATGTGGAACAAAAGCAATTATGTGAGAGTGTAAAATATAGACCCTAAAGTCTTTTAATGCTTTCACTAATGCTAAGGCTTGCTTCTCCATGATGTTATATTTGAGAGGAGCATCTCTCAAGGCCCTACTAAAGAAATATATTGGTTTTTCTTGCCCCAAATCATTCTTTTGAAGTAAAACTGTAGCTATTGTATGTTCAGATGCAAAGGAAAAGATATAGAAATCTTTGGTAAAATCTGGACTAATCAGGACTAGTGCTTGAGTAAGAGCTTGTTTGACCAGTTCGAATGATTGTTTAGTTGGTAAAGTCCATTTTACACCTACATCTTTCTTAAGCATGTTTGTAATGTTTTTTAATAGCTCAGCAAGATTAGGAATAAACCTCCTTAGAAAATTAATCTTTCCGATGAAAGATTTCAATTCTTTGAGGCTCCTTGGATGGCTGATCTGCAATATGCCATCTATCCTTGTAGGGTCTATTTTGATTCCCTCTTCCGAAATTATATGTCCAAGAAGTTTACCTTCTTGGAGACCAAAGAGTGTCTTCTTGGGATTCAATGACAAGCCAAATTTCCTACACTTCTCAAAAACTTTTCTTAAGTGAGTCAAATGTTCTTCATCAATTTTTGAAAAGACAGTTATGTCATCAAGGTAAATAATTATGAAATAGCCAATATCTTCAGAAAAGGCTATGTCCATGGCCCTTTGGAAGGTGGCCCCTGCATTCATTAATCTGAAAGGCATTTTGACATACATAAAGGTGCCCCAAGGCGTGGTAAAAGCAGTTTTGATTTGATCACTTGGGAGCACTAACACCTGGTTGTAACCTGAGAACCCATCTAAGAGGGAAATCCTTTTTGACCCAACTACCTTCTGAAGTATATGGTCCATTTTGGGTAAGGGGTAGTTGTCTTTTAAGGAGGCTCTATTTAAATTTCTGAAGTCAATACAGAGCCTGATTTCCCCTGTTTTCTTTCTAATAGAAACTAAGTTTGATATCCATTCTGAAAATCTAATGGGTACTATGATTCCAGCAGCATGCATCTTTTCAATTTCTGCCTTAACTAAAGGGAGTAAAAGAGGGTTTATTCTCCTTAGTTTTTGTTTAAAAGGCTTTTGATTTTCCTTCAAAGGGATTTTATGCTGGATGATGCTGGTATCATATGATTTTAGGTCTTTGTATCCCCAAGAAAAAACATCTTTAAACTCTTTGAACAACTCTATATACTGCAATTTTATGTGAGCTGAGAGATTGCTGGATAGTTTAATCATCTTAGGTTCTGCTAGACTGCCTATGTTATGTTCTTCTACATCCATTTCCACAAGCTCCATTCTTGGTTCTTTGGCTACATCGTTAAAGTCAAAAAGGTGTTCTAAAGGTGCTAGACCTCTTCGAATTTTATCATTTTTGCACTGTAAAACTTCCAAGTCTTCTTGGTCTGCATTGTCAGTTATCTCTGCTTCAAAAGGATTTTAATAGTGATTTATATCAGCAATATATGTCATTTCAACTTCTGGGATTTGTTCAATATATAAGCAATTTTCTTTATGGTGAATTTCTGATATTGGTATGCTGAAATCATTTTCTGATTTCAAGAAATCATCTATGTGTTTGTCAGAATCAAACACTTGCTAGTGATCTTCATTATCGGGCACGACAGGCCTGTGCTTTACCTTCACACTGAGTTGTTCATTTATGTCAGGTATCTGGCAATTGCTGGCATTGAAAGCGAGTTCATTTGCTAGATGATTCAATTCTCTTGGGATGAAAATAAGTTCATAATTTTCCAAAGTTTTCAATAGATCAAGGGCAGCGTTTCGATATTCCCTAAGTCTTGAATTTTTAGCTGAGTATTCTCCTTTGATTTGTTTTATGATAAGTTCAGAATATCCTAATATTGATATCCTCTGGGCTTCTAACTTTTTAAGAAGTTGTAAGCCTAGGAGAAGTGCTTCATACTCAGCAATATTGTTAGTGCATGGGAAATCCAATTTGTATGAAAAACTCTGTTTTGTATTTTGAATCCACACACCTGCTCCTGCACTTGTTTTATTACAAGATCCATCAAAATTTATTTTCCAAAGTATGCCATCCTTATTTTCATTTTCTTGTTGCTGTTGATTGTCAATGTTTTGAATTTGATCGAAGGGAAGATTGGATTGTTGTGGTGAACTGATTGGGTCTATGTTTTCTTTATCTTGTTGAGTAATTTCATCTTCGTTACATAAGATAAAGGAATCTAAACTTGATTGAATAGAATAGATTGGAGAGTTGTTTGGTTTGTCTATGTTGCTCACCATGTAATTCATGTGAGATTCCCTGTATAGTCTTCTGTTTTGGTTAAAAACAGGGATGGTGGCATAAGACATGTCCATTTGAAGGCTCCCCTGAAGTTTGGCTCCCCAAGATCTTGATAAGAGCATGCCATACTTAGGGGGAATGTCAGCTACAACTATATCCATAACCAGACTCT